>JAJAGP010001916.1:0-148277 GCA_025084515.1 Ancistrus triradiatus
TTTGATGAACATGAAAGTGAAGTTGAATGTCTCCCATGGCCTGCACAGTCACCAGTTTATTAGTAACTAGTAAATATTATTGAGCCACTTTAGGGTGTTTTGGAGAAGTGAGTCAGGAAACGTCTTCCTCCACCAGCATCACGTAGTGACCTGGCCACTATCCTGCAAGAAGAATGGCTTAAAATCCCTCTGACCACTGTGCAGGACTTGTATATGTCATTTCCAAGACGAACTGATGCTGTATTGGCCGCAAAAGGAGGCCCTACACCATACTAATAAATTATTGTGGTCTAAAATGACAGGTGTTTCAGTTTCATTGTCTAACCCCTGTAGATCGATTGGCTCCCGGTTTCTCCCGTCTCCTCCCTGTGCACATCGGTTTCTCATCTCATCTCATCAGCCTACCAGATATATTCGCCGATCGATCTCCAAGACGCTGCCAGAATTTCTCCGCTGTTTACTCGGTAACTGGCTTCATTATTTAGCTGCTAGCACAGCCGCTAGCACAGCCACTAGCACGACCGCTAGCACGCTATTTCCTTAGCTTGTGGTTGCTTCGAACGTTATCTGTCTAGTTTTTTCAGCTCTCACACTGGTTTGTGTTTCTTGGTTTATAGTGCCGCGCTATTTTTTTCTGTTTGGGAAGTTTGACTGCCAGTACTCTCTCTTCCTACAGCCTCCAGTTGGCCTTCACCCCGGTTCCTCCCATGGAAGCAAGCCTCTCACTGGCATCGTGCTCGGTCTCCTCCAACTTACTCTCTCTCGCTGATCACTCGCTCCTGGCTTCCTGGACTCGACGGACTGTACCTCTTAGTCGGTTCACTACTACACGCACACACTCGTACATACATACGCACACTGCTTGTAAAATAAACATTATCTGTCAGTACATCGTGGTCTTAGTCTGGTTGTTGATCCGCATATTGGGTTCTTCCGTAAGTATAGTGTGAAGTTCCTAGATCTCATGTAACATTCACTCCTGTACCTTGCTGGAATACTGTACCTGTGTTTGCCTGGCGCTACAGTTCTAAGACCCACAAGCTGAGAAAGCCAGGTTTTTATTTGAGATTGTTGTACTATATGTGCATTTCTATATAGGTATGTATTTAAAGGAGAGAACGATAACAGGGTAGACATATTAACTTGATGTAATGCGGGGGCTCAGCGGGTATATAGGAGACAGGAGCAGATTCTATGATGATAACCATAATGATTATTTAGTTTAAGGACAAAGCCAGGCATAGTCCCGTCTTGTACACACGATCAGGCAGCGTAGTCCCCAAAACGTTTCCACTTTGGCCCGCAACTGAAGGAGAGCTAGGACCCTGCCTAAATAGAGTCCTCCACACCATATAGTCATCCTTTTCAGGGTCCTAGCTTCTTCTTTGGGCGCCCCACGATCTGGCAGAGCACCGCTAATGTTCATGTCCGGATCGCCCTCTATCAGCAAGGAGGGGCGCAACCAGTTCCAGTCTCTGGCGATACGTGACATATCCCCCCCTCTAAGGAGCCCGAGTCGAAGCCAGGGCTCCTTAACAATGGAACCGTCGGACCCCACTGTCCTATCCGGGGGCTTTCTCTCCGGGCGGAGCCTGGGGGGAACACAGTAAACCAACCACTTCTTGCCTCAGTCGCCTTCATCCAACAAACGGCCTCCTGCTGGGCCTCACGGGAACATACGACCGCTGGCACAGCCTCAAGGAGACAAACGGCCTCCTGCTGGACCTCACGGGAACTGGCGGCCTCCTGCAGGTCCTCTCGGGAATACAAGGCCTCTGGCAAAGCCCTTCTCGCCTCCTCAGTCTCCAGTACAGACCACCTCAGTGCAGGCACGAGACCCCTTGCCCTCGACACGGCCACAGGATCCGTTGCCCTCGATGCTGGCACAGCCACTGGATCAGCTGTTGCCCTCGGTACAGCCACTGGATCAGCTGTCACCCTCGGAACAGCCACTAGATCAGCTGTCTCCCTCGGCACAGCCACTGGATCAGCTGTCGCCCTCGGCACAGCCATTGGATCCACTGCCCTCGACACGATCACAGGACCTGGAACAGGCACTACGGGTACAGGCATTGGAAAACTCCCTGTTGGCATGGCCGCTGGATCTGTTGCCCTCGGTGCTGACGCCGGCACATGATCACTCGCCCTCAGCACAGCAACTGGATCCACGGCCCTGGACACGTCCACAGGACCTGAAACAAACAATACAGGTACAGACACTGGAACACTCGCTCTCGGCACAGCCACTGGACCCGCTGCTCTCGATGCTGGTGCAGAACCAGTAGTCCTTGGCACGGCTACTGGAGCAGATACCCTCGGCGCAGGCACTGGAACTCTCGTCCTCAGCACGGCTACTGGATCCTTCACCCTCGGAGCTGGCACTGGAACTCTCGTCCTCAGCACGGCCACGGGATCCTTCACCCTTGGTGCTGGCACTGGAACAGTTGCCCTCAGCATGATCACGGGATCCTTCACCCTCGGTGCTGGCACTGGAACAGTCGACCTCAGCACCGCTACTGAATCCGCTGCCCTCTTCGCGTCCAATGGACCAGTAGCCCTCGGCACCGGAGGTGGCACGAAAGTCCGTGGAGCGGGAATCGGCACCAATGTGCGTGGTGTGGGAGTAGGTGCAAATGTCCGTGGTGCTGGAGTCGGCACGAATGTCTGTGATGCGGGAGTAGGCGCAAAAGTCCAAGGTGCAAACGTCCGTGGCGTTGGAGTCAGCACAAATGTCCGTGGTGCAAATGTCCATGGTGCGGGAATCGGCCCGACGCCAGCAAATTCTGAAACACAAACATTGATCGACCCTACAACAGGACTAGCAAGTATCGGCACACCGCGACGAGACACCATCAGCTCCACCACTGAGCTAGCGAGTACAGAAACACACATCCTTGGCACTGTCGGCTTATTTACGGAGCTAGTGTGTTCCAAAACCCAATGACAAATCGCTTTCGGCTCAACAACTGAGCTAGCGTATTCTAACTCCGAACTACTAAACACAATTGGTTCACTCACTGAGCCAGTATGCTCGGAAACAAAACAACAAGAAGCTATCGGCTCTAATGCTAAGCTAGCTTGTTCCGAAACAGCATTACAAGATGCAATCGGCTCCACTACTGAGCTAGCGTGTTCACAAACAGAACTACAAAACGTTATTGGCTCAATAACTGAGCTAGCTTGTTCAATAACACAACCACGAGAAGCTATCAGCTCACTAACTGAGCTAACTTGTTCAGAAAGACTGAATTCCACCGCTATCGGTTCAAATACAGAACTAGTTTGGTCAGAATCACGATCATCCACAACTATCGGTTCAAGTAATGAACTAGTGTGGTCTGAATCACGAGTATCCACAACTATCGGTTCAAGTACTGAACTAGTGTGGTCTGAAACACGAACATCCACAACTAGCGGTTCAGATACAGAACTAGTGTGGTCCAAATCCCAAACTTCCACAACTATCGGCTCAGATACTGAGCTAGTGTGGTCAGAATCAACAGTATCCACCGCTATCTGTACAACTGAGCTAGCGTGGTCGGGCACCGGGATAACACGTGCTGGCCGGCGTTTGGCCAGAACTTTCCAGCAGCTGGTAAGCTGGGGATCTAATAACTGACCTACCTTAACTGACCAAACTGGGTGACTAGAGAACTCCTGCGTGGAGTCATATGGAAGACCGAACTGGTCCCACAGCTCACTCATGAGCTGATCATATGTCCCCTGTAACAGCCGGAACCAGTTGGCCTCTGCCCAGTCAAGTGCTGGACCAGTAAGATGCCAGTTCACAAATACTAGACGCCTGGACTCTAAATAATGAGGGTATTGGCGCAAGTAAGCTGCACACTGCCGAAAAAATTCACCACATAGACGGGGATCACCATCATATTTTTTCGGCAGCTCAACCCGAACCGACCTAACGCGATCACCTGCCGTCTCCATTGTTTGGCGGACCAATCTGTAATGCCGGGGCTCATCGGGTATATAGGAGACGGGAGCAGGTTCTATGATGATAACCATAATGATTATTTATTTTAAGCACAAAGCCAGGCATAACAACAAAACAATCTTAAAATTGATAAACGGGCTTTACCATATGAACTAACAAACTAGATTGTGGCCTAAACAAAACACAGATGCGGGTATCTACCGCGTTTACTCTCATAGGCGGGCTTCTACCACGTTTACAGACGCAGATGCGGGCTTCTACCGCGTTTACTCTCTATGTGATTACCCGATCACATATGTACAACAATGAAGTGTGCTGTGCTGTGTGAGCGTGTGTGTGATGATGAAAGCATGCCGGAGTGCGATTAGCGCTCACACTACAAATGTACCGTGCTGGAGTCCAGTGAATCACGCTCTGGCCCACAGATTTCAAGCGCGCCGGAGCCCAGGCACAATTGGGAGCACTCACACTAGCCAAACAAATTGCCTAGTTTGAGTACACCCTTAGAGATGTCTGTCTATATCTTGGTACACAGAATCTGGTTGTTATCTCTGTGCACGAGACCCGGCTTGTGATTAACGAATTGCTGATACAGCTTTCTTGTATGCTTAAAATTGCACGTAAATGAACCAGTTAAAAGGAGGAAGCCTTCTACCTCCTTTATCCACTCACATACAAGTGCTTGGGCATTGCTGTATCTCTGTGCACGCAGATAATAAACGTAGTCTACAGCTCTATTCCAGCACCAGTGTCTGTGTGACTTTGTTGTCCCACGTTTGAAAAGTCTCCACCATGATTTGGCCTTGTCGGCAGGATCCCACTTGTTGAGAGGACGTCATTCCTGAGAAGGAAAACTGCAGCCTCACCTACCTCGCAGTAACACTAGTTTCAAAGAAGAGGTGACTTTTCTGGACGGTGGCTCTCGAGAAAAGTGGGATCCAAATTCTGTGCAAGGAGGTGGACGTGGAGAACCTGGAAATTGCTGGGTGAGGTTTTAGACACTTTCTTTATACTGTGTGTATAGATTAAGAACTGTGTGCTCTTAAGAAAAAGTTTCTTACTGTGTGTTTGAAACGCTCTATACTGTGTGTATAGAAGAACTGTGTGTTCTTAAGAAAAAGTTTCTTACTGTGTGTTTGAAATGTTTAGAGTAACAATGGGTCAGGAAAAAAATAATAATAATAATTTGAATTTCCACCACCTATAGTGCAATGCAATATCCATCGTATGGTGGTTTGATTCAGTGGATGAAAATGAGCCAGACAGTTGTGCCCAGATAGAATATTGGGTAAAATATTGCAACTTCCCACCTGAAGGGAGTTTGAATGTTTGAACAACAACAGCAAGACAAATATAATAAGGCTATAGAATCTTGTAAAAATTTCAACGTAGATATAAATTGTCCCAATTTCCCTTGGCGATCTGATTTTCACGCCTATGGAAAATAGAGACAAGCAGCACAAAAGAAAACAGTAACTGTCGGCCAGTTTCTTAATTTGCAGAAAGAATGCCTGGACGACTTCATTCCTCAACCCCTTCTCCCACCATCGCCACCACCAGCCCCTCAACCACAAGTACCAGCCTTTGGTTTCTGACCATGGACTATAGAAGACATGAAACAAATGCCTGAGGAGCTGCCTGGACTTTCTGAAGAGGAACAGAATTTTGTCACAAAAATGAATCGGCTTGTAAGATGATGGAAGCCATCTCTAAATGGGCTGGCTCGAGTATGTGTGAATAGGATGAAACTGGAATGGTCAAAAGTGCAGGGTGACCTTCCACGGAATCCTGACATTGCCTCATTGTAGGTTGAGGACTCCACTTATCAAAGGGAGGTCCAGCGCCTCAGGGACAGGATAACCGGGATGAGGTTTTCCCGGTTTCATTTGAACCTGACCAAGCTGACGCAGTGTAAACAGCAAGATGGACAATCTATGGCAGATTACCTGCAAAGCTGGAAAAGCTGCATATCTAGCACTCAGGCCTGGATAAGCCAGGTGGCTACCTGGGAGAACAACCTTAAAGTGAGATTTCTGAATGGACTGAGACCGGCAAAACAAAAGTACGTGATGGCTGTGTTGAAATAGACACAGGCAGGTTGCAGACTTTTT
Source organism: Ancistrus triradiatus (assembly GCA_025084515.1). Taxonomy (NCBI): domain Eukaryota; kingdom Metazoa; phylum Chordata; class Actinopteri; order Siluriformes; family Loricariidae; genus Ancistrus; species Ancistrus triradiatus. Next base: position 6,061 of record JAJAGP010001916.1, read on the forward strand.
ATGCTTTTGCAGTGAATGTTGAAAAGAGACTGGCAGAAAAGTTTAAGAGGAATGCGCAGAAAGCAGCTCCAGGGTGCTGTACTGGGAGCCACGGTACAGGAGGTGGAACAACAGGACAGAGAGGCTGTTCGACTTACAAGTGTTATGTTTGTCAGCGGATGGAACACATTGCAGTGAACTGTCCAAATCAAGGAAAAAGGATAAAAAGTTAGAGGGGGATAAGGAATGAAATCAATGGGCTCCAAAACACATAACTCTTTAATGTGCACCCACAAGCATGAAACTGGTAAGACCGTTCTAAATTATCAAATGGTGATGACAAGCCATTTTGCTTTACCTACAATTATGTTAGAAATTAGTGATCAAAGTGTAAAAGTGAAGAAGGAGGCCATCGATGGAATAACTCCTGTTTTCAATAGCTTATTGGATTGAGGAGATATTGTAGAATGTCCATATTCACCGTGTTGTAGATCAATTTGGTTCCCCAGATGGGACTCTTTGTCCAGGTTTGACCAGAGCAGAGGGCGAGCTTCGGGGACACCCGGTGAAATTTAAAATTATCTTCACTGTTAGGGTTCGCCTTATTCTTCCCGGCTGGTAAATTTCCGACGCTCCCTTATTCCCGTTCTGTTTACATTCCCTAGCGCGGCGTGTATGTGTTTGTGCTTGCCTTCACATACAGGGGTTAGACAATGAAACTGAAACACCTGTCATTTTGGTGTGGGAGGTTTCATGGCTAAATTGAACCAGTCTGGTTTCTAATCCTCATTAATTTCACATTGCACCAGTAAGAGCAGAGTGTGAAGGTTCAATTAGCAGGGTAAGAGCACAGTTTTGCTCAAAATATTGCAATGCACACAACATTATGTGTGACATACCAGAGTTCAGATGGTTTGATGAACATGAAAATGAAGTTGAACGTCTCCCATGGCCTGCACAGTCACCAGTTTATTAGTAAATAGTAAATATTATTGAGCCACTTTAGGGTGTTTTGGAGAAGTGAGTCAGGAAACGTCTTCCTCCACCAGCATCACGTAGTGACCTGGCCACTATCCTGCAAGAAGAATGGCTTAAAATCCCTCTGACTACTGTGCAGGACTTGTATATGTCATTTCCAAGACGAACTGACGCTGTATTGGCCGCAAAAGGAGGCCCTACACCATACTAATAAATTATTGTGGTCTAAAATGACAGGTGTTTCAGTTTCATTGTCTAATCCCTGTAGATCGATTGGCTCCCGGTTTCTCCCGTCTCCTCCCTGTGCACACCGGTTTCTCATCTCATCTCATCAGCCTACCAGATATATTCGCCGATCGATCTCCAAGACGCTGCCAGAATTTCTCCTCTGTTTACTCGGTAACTGGCTTCATTATTTAGCACGGCCGCTAGCACGCTATTTCCTTAGCTTGTGGTTGCTAGACGTTATCTGTCTAGTTTTTTCAGCTCTCACACTGGTTTGTGTTTCTTGGTTTATAGTGCCGCGCTATTTTTTTCTGTTTGGGAAGTTTGACTGCCAGCACTTTCTCTTCCCACAGCCTCCAGTTGGCCTTCACCCCGCTTCCTCCCATGGAAGCAAGCCTCTCACTGGCATCGTGCTCGGTCTCCTCCAACTTACTCTCTCTCGCTGATCACTCGCTCCTGGCTTCCTGGACTCGACGGACTGTACCTCTTAGTCGGTTCACTACTACACGCACACACTCGTACATACATACGCACACTGCTTGTAAAATAAACATTATCTGTCAGTACATCGTGGTCTTAGTCTGGTTGTTGATCCGCATATTGGGTTCTTCCGTAAGTATAGTGTGAAGTTCCTAGATCTCATGTAACATTCACTCCTGTACCTTGCTGGAATACTGTACCTGTGTTTGCCTGGCGCTACAGTCCTAAGACCCACAAGCTGAGAAAAGCAGGTTTTTATCTGAGATTGTTGTACTATATGTGCATTTCTATATAGGTATGTTTTTAAAGGAGAGAACGATAACAGGGTAGACATAATAACTTGATGTAACGCGGGGGCTCAGCGGGTATATAGGAGACAGGAGCAGGTTCTATGATGATAACCATAATGATTATTTATTTTAAGGACAAAGCCAGGCATAACAACAAAACAATTTTAAAATGAATAAACGGGCTTTACCATATGAACTAACAAACTAGATTGTGGCCTAAACAAAACACAGATGCGGGTATCTACCGCGTTTACTCTCATAGGTGGGCTTCTACCGCATTTACAGACACAGATGCGGGCTTCTGCCGCGTTTACTCTCATAAGCGGGCTTCTACTGCGTTTACACCCATAAGCGGGCTTCTTCCGCGTTTACAAACACAGATGCGGGCTTCTGCCGCGTTTACTCTCATAAGCGGGCTTCTACTGCGTTTACACCCATAAGCGGGCTTCTTCCGCGTTTACAAACACAGATGCGGGCTTCTACCGCGTTTACTCTCATAAGCGGGCTTCTACCGCGCTTACAAACACAGATGCGGGCTTCTACCGCGTTTGCTCTCATGAGCGGGCTTCTACCGCACTTACAATCACAGATGCGGGCTTCTACCACATTTTACAAACACCGAATTCCTACCATGACCGTGTCGATAGAAAGTCCCGTCTTGTACACACGATCAGGCAGCGTACTCCCCGTTTCCGCTTTGGCCCGCAACTGAAGGAGAGCTAGGACTCTGCCTAAATAGAGTCTTGCACACCTGATAGTCATCCTTTTCAGGGTCCTAGCTTCTTCTTCGGGCGCCCCACAATCTGGCAGAGCACCGCTAATGTTCATGTCCGGATCGCCCTCTATCAGCAAGGAGGGGCGCAACCAGTTCCAAGCTCTGGCGATCCGTGACACTTGAAGTGCTTTATACAAGCAAGAGAATTTAGAACAATAGAATAAATAAAAGTATAATAATAAATGTGAATAATAGAACAAAAAGATTAAATAACAAAGAAACATTTTAAAAGTGCAGATGCAATAAAAGATTTTGAGGAATAAAACAGATAAAACATTAACAAAATGCTAACCTAAAGTAGTGGTTGCAGATGCAAAAATAAGTTAATATAGTAGATATGAACATTTGCGAACATGAACTTGTTGTGTATTTTGAACGGTGGAATGCTACCGCGCTAAACTTTCTGTGGGTGAATCTATTCCTATCATATCAATCTCTTTTAAGTTTTCAGACCTTATATCGTAAATACTATCTATGAATCTCTGTTTTTTTCCATGAGGCTTTCTTCTCGAACAGTGCATGTGCTATAAACCTTGATTACTTTACGGGAGTAGTATTTCACTCGTAATATGTTTACTTTAATCAAACTATGTGGTTTGTGTGTTTTGTCCACCAATGTAGAATAGTCTGAAGTTTCTGTGATTGAGATGCACTCTTTCTGTGTCCCCACTTCACAGGTTGTACAGACGAGCATTAACTGCGCATGTGCAACTAGTGTAGCCAAGGACAAATCACTGATCTGTTCTTTGGTCCTCCCATATGATAAGCTGGTGGACATCTCAGAGGTTTTGAATTGAGATAAGGGCATTTGTTGGGACTGGTTTGTGCCTTGTGTTTTGAATGTATATAGTAAAGGTTAACTTTATTTAACACTGCTCTTGCATTTTAAAATGTAAGCAGGATTCAATAATTCATGTTCAGGGTTTACTAATGCTTTGTTATGAAGAACACATTGGTCTGATATGTTTACTCTATAGTTGCTGTAGTTGTACCATATAAGGTGTTTTACATGTTAATAGATTCAGTTTGAGGTGTCATTTAATTTAGGCTTGGCTGAATGGGTGTGAAAGTGGATTGTTTTTAAAGGCTGATTTAAACATACCTCTAGACTGAAGAAATGAACATTAATGATTTTTTTATATCTAGGAGTCCCAGGGATGCATGGATAGCTGTTATTGCCATTGATGATGGTTCCAGCTCTGAAAACCAGAAAGGGGAAACAAAAACTGGATTTGCCATTGTAACCCTAACTCACACTTTGCTTGCAGGAAATCGTCCTCCACAGTACTCAGCACAAGCAGCTGAATTGATAGCGCTGACTGAAGCCTCTTAGTTAGCAGTTGAAAAAACTGTAAACATTTACATCACTTCCAGATACGCTTACGGTGTTTATCACGATTTTATAACCCTCTGGCGACAGAGGAACTTTTTGACGTCTTCAGGTAAGACTGTTGCACACCACATACAAGTGTCTGCGCTTCTGGATGCCATTTTTACTTTCCCTATTTTATGAAAATGGCCCACGGTGTGGACCATTGTTTGAAGGGAGGTATGGTAGAAATGGTTAGTTCACAGTGGTATGCCAAAGGCTTCTCTAATTACTCACACAATTTTTCTCAAAAATGTCTCATGTGTTTAAAAACAAATTCAACAAGAGCAATCAGACATGAACATAATAAAGGGCACCCAGAACCAGATATGCCATTTGATGATTTGAAAATGGATTTCATTGAATTATCACCTTGCCAAAAAAAAAAAAGGTATGTGCTTGTGATCATTGACATGTTCTCCAAGTGGGTGGAAGCTTACCCTACTACCCACCCAGGTGCACTGACAGTGGCAAAATGCCTCCTAAGGGAGATGCTTCTTTTTTAACTATGAGATACAAAATGAGAAAAAGAAATCCAGGAAATCACATTGTAGGATTTTTAAAGAATTTAATTGTAAATTATGGTGGAAAATAAGTATTTGGTCAATAAATTTGGTTCAACTCAATACTTTGTAACATAACCTTTGTTGGCAATGACAGCGATCAAACGTTTCCTGTAAGTCTTCACCAGGTTTGCACACACTGTAGCTGGTATTTTGGCCCATTCCTCCATGCAGATCTCCTCTAGAGCAGTGATGTTTTGGGGCAACATGGACTTTCAACTCCTTCCACAAATTTTCTATGGGGTTGAGGTCTGGAGACCGGCTACGCCACTCCAGGACCTTGAAATGCTTTTTACGGAGCCACGGTTGCCTGAGCGGTGTGTTTGGGATCAGTGTCATGCTGGAAGACCCAGCCACGTTCCATCTTCAATGCTCTCACTGATGGAAGGAGGTTTTGTCTTAAAATCTCACGATACCTGGCCTCGTTCATTCTTCCTTTAACACGGATCAGTCGTCCTGTCCCCTTTGCAGAAAAACAACCCAAAAGCATGAGGTTTCCACCCCATGCTTCACAGTAGGTATGGCGCAACTCAGCATTCTTCTTCCTCCAAACACGAGGAGTTGAGTTTTTACCAAAAAGTTCTATGTTGGGTTTCATCTACAACATGACCACATGATATTCTTCTAATCATCTTCCGGATCATCCATATCTGTAACGACTCAGACACTCCAGAGTATAGAATCAAATGCAGGTTTATTAAGACGTTAGGCAAGATTCGAAGTAGTAACACAGTCCAGGGTCATAAGCCAGGCAATCCCAAAATACACACAATGTGGTATCAAAAGGGATAGGCAAAAATCGTAGTCAGAGGGACAGAAAACAGGGTCAAAAAACGTAGAGAGACAGGATAAAGCACAAACCGTTACTAAGTCGCTTAGAATCGCCGAACAAGAGACGAGACCTCGCAATGAGCGTTTGAAACGCGCGCCCTTTTAAAGATGGCCGTCTCCCGGAAGCCATGGCGGCTTAGTACTCGGGCGACGGCGCTCTCTGGCGGTGCGGCGAGGAATTCGCCGCCGGCGTGACAATATCCTCTCTGGCAAACTTCAGACGGGCTTGGACATGTACTGGCTTAAGCAGGGGGACACACCTGGCACTGCAGGATATGAGTCCCTCTCGGCGTAGTGTGTAACTGATGGTAGCTTTGTTACTTTGGTCCCAGCTGTCTGCAGGTCATTCATCAGGTCCCACCGTGTACTTCTGGGATTTTTGCTCACCATTTTCATGATCATTTTGACCCCACAGGATGAGATCTTGCGTGGGGCCCCAGATCGAGGGAGATTATCAACTGTCTTGTATATCTTCCATTGCTCCCAGAGTTGATTTATTCACTCCAACCTGCTTGCCTATTGTAGATTCACTCTTCCCAGCCTGCTGCAGGTCTATAATTTTATTCCTGGTGTCATTCGACAGCTCTTTGGTTTTGGCCATGGTTGAGTTTGGAGTCTGACTGTTTGAGGCTGTGGACAGGTGTCTTTTATACAGATAATGAGGTCAAACAGGTGCCATTAATACAAGTAACGAGTGGAGAACAGAAGAGCTCCTTAAAGAAGTGGTTACAGGTCTGTAAGAGCCAGAAATCTTGCTTGTTTGTGGGTTACCAAATACTTATATTCCACCATGATTTACAATTACATTTTTTGTATAAAATAAAAAAATTTTTTCTCATTTTGTCTCTCATAGTTGAAGTGTACCTATGATGAAAATTACAGACCTCTCTCATCTTTCTAAGCAGGAGAACTTGCACAATCAGTGGCTGACTAAATACTTTTTTGGCCCACTGTAAAATGCCAAAGCTAAAACCTAGACAGAAACAGGGACTAGTGCCTGATGGTTGTTTAGTAGTTCCAGTCATCAGCAGGGGATTTGTGTATGGTAAGAGAAACTGTTGTACTTATGTTCCACCCAATGATGGTCCTGAAAGTAACATAATAAAGGCCCTAGATCAAATGAAACACGTGGGATCGCTGCTTCAAGCTGATGAGCAGGGTCATTTCTGGTAGGACTGGAGTTTGTGGTTTTCTAGTTGGAAGGGAATACTTATGTCAACATTACCCACCATGCTTCTCATCATGATCATTATTTGTGTGTTTTCCTTGTGTTGCCAGTGTGCTATGAGTATGTTCCAGAGGCAGTTGCAGTATCTAATGCTGCACCAGCTGGCAGAGGAGTTGCCCAGCATGTTGGGATACATGAAGATTCTGTGTCCAAATAATAGACAAAGATAGGAACTGTCAGAGAAATTTTAATACCTCATTATTAAACCCTACTGCGCTGTAAAATAAAATGTACTGAACTTATGTAATCCTATAGCTGTGGAACACTGTGTGTAATGATTCTTTCCAATGACTTGTTGGGAGACAAAACACAGACATGCAATTCTTTACAATTACACTTCACTGCAATTTATCTTACCAGTAATTCACTACGCCATAATAAAATAGTTTATAACATTACACTTGGGTAGTTACTACACAATTGATAGCCTGCACAAAGGTACATCCTGTTAGTGATATTAAAACTGTGATTTATACTACACTGGGAACACTCAAATAACACATCCTAGATCTGAATGAATGAAATATTCTCATTGAATACTTTGTTCTGTACAAAGTTGAATGTGCTGACAACAAAATCAGACAAAAATCATTCATGGAAATCAAATGTATTAACCAATGGAGGCCTGGATTTGGAGTCAGACACACAAAATTAAAGTGGAAAAACACACTACAGGCTGATCCAACTTTGATGTAAAACAAGTCAAAATGAGGCTCAATATTGTGTGTGGCCTCCATGTGCCTGTATGACCTCCCTACAACACCTGGGCATGCTCCTGATGAGGTGGCGGATGGTCTCCTGAGGGATCTCCTCCCAAACATGGACTAAAGCATCCACCAACTCCTGGACAGTCTGTGGAGCAACGTGACGTTGGTGGATGGAGCGAGACTTGATGCCCCAGATGTGCTCAATCGGATTCAGGTCTGGGGAACAGGTGGGCCAGTCCATTGCTTCAATGCCTTCATCTTGCAGGAACTGCTGACACACTCCAGCAACATGAGGTCTAGCATTGTCCTGCATTAGGAGGAAGCCAGGGCCAACAGCACCAGCATATGGTCTTACAAGGGGTCTGAGGATCTCATCTCGGTACCTAATGGCAGTCAGGCTACCTCTGGTGAGCACATGGAGGGCTGTGCGGCCCTCCAAAGAAATGCCACCCAACACCATTACTGACCCACTGCCAAACCGGTCATGCTGAAGGATGTTGCAGGCAGCAGATCACTCTCCATGGCATGTCCATACTCTGTCACGTCTGTCACGTGCTCAGTGTGAACCTGCTTTCATCTGTAAAGAGCACAGGGCTCCAGTGGTGAATTTGCCAATCCTGGTGTTTTCTGGCAAATGCCAAGCGTCCTGCTGTGAGCACAACCCCCATCTGTGGACGTCGGGCCCTCATACGATCCTCATGGAGTCGGTTTCTAACCGTTTGTGCAGACACATGCACATTTGTGGCCTGCTGGAGGCCATTTTGCAGGGCTCTGGCAGTGCTTCTCCTGTTCCTCCTTGCACAAAGGCGGAGGTAGCAGTCCTGCTGCTGGGTTGTTGCCCTCCTACGACCTCCTCCACATTTCCTGGTGTACTGACCTGTCTCCTGGTAGCGCCTCCAGCCTCTGGACACTATGCTGACAGACACAGCAAACCTTCTTGCCACAGCTAGCATTGATGTGCCATCATGGATGAGCTGCACTACCTGAGCCACTTGTGTGGGTTGTAGAGTCCGTCTCATGCTACCACGAGTGTGAAAGCACCACCAACATTCAAAAGTGACTAAAACATCAGCAAGAAAGCATAGGTACTGAGAAGTGGTCTGTGGTCCCCACCTGCAAAACCACTCCTTTATTGAGTGTGTCTTGCTAATTGCCAATAATTTCCACCTGTTGCCTATTCCATTTGCACAACAGCATGTGAAATTGATTGTCAATCAGTGTTGCTTCCCAAGTGGACAGTTTGATTTCACAGAGGTTTGATTTACTTAGAGTTATATTGTGTTGTTTAAGTGTTCCCTTTATTTTTTGAGCAGTGTAATACTGTGAATGTTGCCATTATTTCCCGATCGTAACTCTGTGAGATATATATATATATATATATATATATATATAATGTCGGCATTATTTCATGGTCTTAAGTCTGTGATATACTTGTCATTACTTCAGTTTATAGGTTGGGTTGAATACTGAATTATACTGAGAGATTTTAAGCGTATGTGTGTGTGCATGATTGGTGTGTGTGAAAGATTCAAGATTCAAGATTCAAGATTCAAAGCTTTATTGTCATATGTACAGTAGGAAACGTGTTTCCCTGTACAATGAAATTCTTATTTTGCTGTCCACACATGATGTAACAAGGTACAAATATATAATAATAAATAAAGTCAAAATAAAGAAATAAAAGTTATAGTATAAAAAAAACACCCTGAATATAAGAAACTGCAGTGAAGGGAGAGAAATCATAAGCAGAGAGAGGGAATACAGAGGTGGGGACAACAGAAATGTTAAAGTAAAACTGTCGATGGAAAGTAAAATAAAATACAGTACAGAAATATTCAAGCAGGGTGGAAAGGGTTTAAAACAGAGAGTGCACTATTAAGGGATGCAAAATAATAATATATCAATTATAAGAACCAACTTAATAAAGGTAGATGTAATCACAAGAGATATAAAATAACGTGCGACATGCTGTATAGTGTGGTAATTATGGAAGTGTGGTACGCAAAAGCGTGTACATGGACTAATCTCACCAAGAATTCAAGGGCCATTTTGTCCTACTTTGTCAATATTGACTTTGTCAATATGTTCGAAAAAGCATAATTTAAGTTTATGTTGATATATCTTCATTGTTGTTGTTAACTGGTGAAAAATAAAACCTAAGTTTTAAAAAATGATATTACGCTAGTATATATTATACAGATATTATATATATTATATTATATTATATTATATTATATAGCTATTAATATTACAGTAAAAGGTGACAGAAAACATGAATTGTTCAAATCTCTCCCATTTTACCTATCTATTTGCTCAAATATGAGATTTCCTATAGAAATATACTGTTAGTCAGTGAAGGTTCTCGCACAGTGTTGCCAATTTGTCACTTTGCTGCCGTTTTAAGATATGTTTATGAAAAGTGCGAGTGGTAACAAATCTAGTCATTTTTGTGTTGGTAAGGAGTAACACACACTAGACCAACTAATAAGTTTAGCATCTGTTAGGTTTTAGGAAAGGTTATTTAGAAATATATAAAATAAACAAAATATATATAATCTGTGAGCAACACATTCAATTGATCTGATTTGGAAAATTATAAAGTCTCTGGGTATAGTATGTTTTAATCTACACCCAAAACAATTTGATAATACTGAACAGAATCAATTTAAAAGTGTTGGAATTTATTTATGTACATAAACCTAGACGTTAAACATAAATTCGACCGTAACAGTAATAATAATAATAGAAATAAACTTTATTTGGATAGTACTTTTCCAAACATTTCACAAAGTGCTTTACACAAGTAAAATAATTTAAAACAAAAGAATACATAAAAGTATAATAACTGCTTCCAGGTGCAGTGAGCTCTTGTAGCTCTTGTACACCAGGGCACTAAATGCCCTGGTGTGGTGCTTAGTTGCTCAGACACGGGGCCAACGGGTGTGGCTAGCCCAGGTACAGAACTAGGTGGCGCCAAATGCTCAGGCACGGTGTCAAACTGGCCAGGAGCGGAGCTTACGAGTGAGGCGAGCCCAGGTTTAGAGATAGGAGGCGCTAAATGCTCACTTTTTGAGCTTACGAGCGCAGCATGCTTGTGAACGGGGCTTACCGGCGCTAAATACCCAGACATGGAGCTTTCATGCTCATATGCGGGGCTAACAGTCGCAGTGAGGTCTTGTATGTTGCTAGGCGGCGCATGATGTTCAACCACTGTAGCTCCACTCAAGCTGCTTCAGTCATCAGCTCCAGCCCCATCATACCCGGGCCACTTAATGCCGATGTACATACTTCACATTTTATTCGAACTTTGACTCCATGAGTTTAGTTTTGCTCTTAGATTTATCATCTACGCCGCCCAAGGAGGTTGGTTCCCTTTTTGAGTCTTGGTCCTCACAAGGTTTCTTCCTATAACACTCAGGGAGTTTTTCCTTGCCACTGTCGCCCTAGGCTTGCTCAATTTGGGACTGGACGTAGTTATTAGGAAATAATCTAAACTTGTAAAGTTGCTTTGAGACAATGCTTCATTGTAAAAAGCGCTATATAAATAGATTTGACTTGACTTGACTTGACTAAATGTCCTGGCATGGGGCTTAGTTGCTCAGTCACGGGGCCAATGGGCACAGCGAACCCAGGTACAGAGCTAGGGGGTGCCAAATGCTCAGGCATGGGGTCAAACTGCCCAGGTGTGGAGCTTATGTGCGAGGCGAGCCCAGGTTCAGAGCTAGGAGTCGCTAAAGGCTCACTTTCTGAGCCCGTCATCCGTTGCGCCTAACGGGCAAAAAAAAACCACCAAGAAAGCAACCCACCAGAGATCACGCTTAGAGCAAAGTAGGTAGCAAGTCGAGGTACGTAGCCCAACGAGGGTGAATGCAGCCACACTGCCAAGCTCAGGAGCAGAACTTAAATACCTGGGCTGGCAGGTGCTGCATATTAGTGAGATCGTGTACGTGCACCTGCGCGGTCGCATTTACTGTCAGAGTCACTAGATGGTAACTAAGCCGACACTGCCCCCTAGCGTTGGTTAGTGGGTGTGACCTCTAACACAAAATGCAAATCTGAAGTAGTGATTACAGATACAAAAATACATGGTCAGTATGCATATCCTATAGTAGATATGAATATTTGCGAACGTAAACTTGTTACGTATTTTAAACAGTAGAACGCTATCTTGCTAAACTTTCTGCGAGCAAATCTATTTCTATCATATCACATACTTTTAAGTTTTGAGATCTTATTTCATAAGTACTATTTATGGACTAGACATATGTTTGATCATATTGTTAACTTATGCTCTCATAAATCACAGCATTAAACTTTCAGTCGACATTACAGTAAGGTGATGGTTTTAGTGAAGTAATATTTTACTGTGGATAACTTTATTTTAATTCAACTAGGTGATTTTTGTGCAACACCGCAGAACAGACAGAACTTTTGGTAAGTGAGACAAACTTTTCTGTGTCCCTGTGGCGTACAGATGAGAATAAACTGTGCATGTACAAACGGTGTGGCCAAGGACCAATCACTGATCTGTTCTTTGGTCCTCCCATTTGATCAGCTGGTCGACATGTCAGAGCATTTGAGTGGAGATCAGAACATTTATTAAGACTTTAAATGCATAATAGTAAAGTTAAGTTTTATTGAACACTGCTCTTGCATGTTTAAATGTCAGCAGAAATCAATAAATCATGTTACTCAGTTTGAGGTATCATTTAATTTGGGCATAGCTAAATGGGTCTGAAAATGGGTCTGAAAATTACTGCTGGAACATATGCTTATATTTGTATAAGACCATGCTAATGTTAAATCTTTTTGTTGTTACAGGATGATTTAAACATTGGTCTAGACTGGAGAAATTAACATCGACAATACATGATTTTTTTTTTCCCTATCTCTAGGAGATCCAGAGATTCATGGATTACTGTTAATGACAATGATGATAAATGTGAAGGTGCAATTGAATTTAACAGATTTCACATTTGTGGAATTTTGTACAAGAGTTAGTCCTTGACAGTTAAGTCAAATATTAATGAAAAAGTGATGCAGAATAAATGATCTAAAGGCTCTAGCCATTCAGCACGACATATATTTTTAATTTATTTATTTGACAGTGCTGATTATTCAACAGATAAATTACTGTAACTGAGCCAGAGTTAGCCACAAGGCTTCATCAAAGTTTTCATATGTAGTTCTGGACGAGCTTTTAAAATGGCAACCTAAAATAATAAATCAGTTGATCATAAAAATTAAATATCATCAGTAAATATACACAAAACCAAAACACACTGTGGGAGCAATTGTAAGAAAATGGAAGACATACAAGACCACTGATAATCTCCCTCGATCTGGGGCCCCACGCAAGATCTCATCCCGTTGGGTCAAAATGATCATGAGAACAGTGAGCAAAAATCCCAGAACTAAACGGAGGGACCTGATGAATGACCTGCAGAGAGCTGGGACCAAAGTAACAAAGGCTACCATCAGTAACACACTACACCGAGAGGGACTCGGATCCTGCAGGGCCAGGTGTGTCCCCCTGCTTAAGCCAGTACATGTCCAGGCCCATCTGAAGTTTGCCAGAGAACTTATGGATGATCCAGAAAAGGACTGGGAGAATATCATGTCGTCAGATGAAACCAAAATAGAACTTTTTGGTAAAAACTCACCGTGTTTGGAGGAAGAAGAATGATGAGTTGCATCCCAAGAACACCATACCTACTGTGAAGTATGGGGGTGGAAACATCATGCTTTGGGGCTGTTTTTCTGCAAAGGGGACAGAATGACTGATCTGTGTTAAGGGAAGAATGAACGGGGCCATGTATTGTGAGATTTTAAGCCAAAACTTCCTTCCATCACTGAGAGCATTGAAGATGGAACATGGCTGAGTCATTCAGCATGACAATGATCCCAAACACACTGCTTGGGCAACAAAGGAGTGGCTCTGTAAAAAAGCATTTCAAGGTCTTGGAGTGGCCTAGCCAGTCTCCAGACCTCAACCCCATAGAAAATTTGTGGAGAGAGTTGAAAGTCTGTGTTGCCCAGCGACAGCCCCAAAACATTACTGCCCTAGAGGAGATCTGCATGGAGGAATGGGCCAAAATACCAGCTACAGTGTGTGCAAACCTGGTGAAGACTTACAGGAAATATTTGACCTCTGTCATTGCCCACAAAGGTTATGTTACAAAATACTGAATTGAACTTTTGTTATTGACCAAATACTTACTTTCCACCATAATTTACCTATGATGAAAATTACAGATCTCTCTCATCTTTCTAAGTATGAGAACTTGCACAATCAGTGGCTGACTAAATACTTTTTTGCCCCACTGTATATGTCATAGCAGTGTCATGGCTCAATGATTTTCTAATAAATTTGAAATTAATTAAATTAATTTGAAATTAATTAAACTTTACTTAGTTGGCACAATGTGTTGTGTGCGTATTCAAGCAAGTGCGAGCTCCAAGAGTCTTGGCGTCTGGCCACGATGCACCATAGGGTGGCTTCGGAGTCCTGGTTAGATCGCTAGGCCTGCCCGTTGGTTTGTGGGTGGAAGCCAGAGAAGATGCTAGCAGTGGCACCCAGCGATTTACAAAAGGCCTGCCTAATGCCTGGAAGATGGCCAGAACTGGGTTGGAGACATGCCGCGGCCCTCCACGTGTGAGAGGGAAGCCAGTCCTTGATTACTGATCTGCCGGGAGAGAGTGAGATGATTTGGTGAAGATGAAGCTCCAGTGCAGCATCAGGCTGAGGAAAAAAACTAAAACAGAAGCACATTAGAACGGCGCACACAAAAACAAACCTACTAACGAGGGAACTGAAAAAAGGATGAAAATGGCATGGAATCCGCTGACGAAACAGCAATCAGCCACACTCCAAAACTGCTCAAAATAGGGAGCACGCTGATTGCCGAACATGCGCCGCAGCTGTAGACTAATCACTTGCCGCAATCGATTGACTCGCAGTCCACTGGCAGAAAATCCCGCTCCACACCACTAGCAGTCTCCAAAAACACTGTAAAACAGAGTGAAACAACAACACACACACACACACACACACTACACATAGTCACGGACAAATAATGAGCCCAGCGGGGACGTCCTGTGACACAATCGACATGGCCAGATACTTAAACTGAGTAACAATTTGCAGCCTTTCTTATAAAATAAATATAACTGCCTCTGGAGTAACATATGGTCATTTTGAGAAAAACATATTAACAGTTATAGTTACATTTAATGTGATACATGATCGTGTAAGCCATGTTGTAATATGGCTCATTGCGATAGCAAGCTTAGAAACAGCTTGTTGCTTTGTACAGCTATGTGTCACGGGTTGGCCTGGACTTGGGCTTGCTATGCCCCTCCTCGTTGCCAGGGGCGATCCGTACTGCGTCGTTTGAGGTGCTCCACTGGTCAGCGAAGCACCTGAAGAAGAAGCTAGGGCCCTAGGACTTACAGCCTACAGCTGTAGTAGACTGTATTTAAGCAGGGTCCTAGCTCAAGTGTGTCGTGGGGAATTGTACTGGACCATATCGCTTGCTCTGTCGAGCTTCTATGGCGGCAGGTTTCGGTTTGGTGGCAGCCACCACCTTTGGTTACTCATGCCTGCCCGCTCTCGAGTCAGACTGCCCGTCTCGCCTGCATGTTGCGGTAGTTCACTCGTTTTGCCCGTGTGTCACGGAGGATCTCTCGTTTATGTTCGCCATGTTGCGGTAAGTCCGCTTATGTATGCAGTGATTCGTTTAGTCCGCTTACGTATGCGGTGTTTTGGTTGGCCCGTCTATGTTTGCTGTGCTGCGGTAAGCCTGCGTATGTTTGTTGTTTTTTTCAATAAATCCCCTTTGTTTAGTTATACCTGTACTTGTCTCCTTTACCTTCCGCATACCCTGGTTGTGACAGAATTCCCTGCAGGTTCCCTAACTATTCCGTTTTTACCGGAACACTTTGATGGCAATCCTGCCTATTGTAAGCAGTTTGTGGGCCAGTGTACCCGTTATTTCCAGAATATGCACAGCTATGGTTTGTTTTCCTTCACCTCACGAGCAGAACTCTACGCTGATAGGTTATAGATAATTTAAACCAATCTGCCTTAATTGTTACCAGTGATTATAAAATAATTTAATAGAACTGATTAAAACTTTCTGTGGACATTGGAGCCATGCGTTCATAAGTTAGTTCAACATTTCATTTTATATTGAATCTGTTTCAAGCTTATAGGTGGAATGGATAATTCTAACCTCTACCTGAAGCCTCCCTATCTGCTATCACATTTTTCTGATGGCTAAAAATGTATTTCTTTATGCAGAAATGTGGTACTTTTTTGAAAATTTACCGTTCAAGTCTGTTGGGTCGTGACTTGATGTTTCGTTTGAATATTTCAATTGATTGTAATAATGGCAATTGTTTAGAGACACAGGTTGTGTATGTGCAAAGACAGTGAAAATTAAAGTACTGATATCTATACTGCTAAGTAATAATGCCATGTCTGACTCTTCCATCCTTTATATGTGCGTCTTCTGATTGGCCAGTGAGAGGGCTGGTTAGTCAATGACAGGTAAGATCCCACCACAAAAACGGGACAACCTAAGGCAGGCACGGCCGTACTACTGGCCACAGCATAACGTGGAACAAATGCTGAACGTTACCAAGAGGAAGGCAGAAATGGCCTGGTATTGCAGTCAAAGGAAATCTTTTGAATGGAGAATTGGAAAGAGCTGATCTTTACAAAGTCTTATTACCGAACAGTACTCAAAAACATTGAGATCAAACAAACCTTTAGAGTGATATTGGTTCACGATCTATCTATACTGACGTTATGCATTTGGCATTGTGTAAGATTTGGTGAATATCTGATCCATATGAGGGAGTATTAAGGTAGAGTGACTAAATAATTAGACAAAAGTGACTGGCTGATGCGAGAAAATCAATTAGACCTATTTTAGACTGAAATCACCTTTTTCCTTGTGCAAACTACAAAAGAAATGAATACTATTAACAACAGGTGTGATAATAATGGAGATTGACAATAACCAGAATACACCATCTGTATACAGAATGAAACAAATTATGAAAATTTCTGAACATTGTCTGGAAATTCCAGGTACCATACCATAAAGCTGGTATACTTAGCAGTATACTATGATGAATTTATTAGTGCATATACTAGAAGCTCTGAAATTGCCCAAACAGGTAGTCAAGTCAAGTTAAGTCATATTTATTTATATAGCTCTTTTTACAATGGAGCATTGTCTCAAAGCAACTTTACAAGTTTAGATTATCTCCTAATAACTACATCCAATCCCAAATTGAGCAAGCCTAGGGGCGACAGTGGCAAGGAAAAACTCCCTAAGTGTTATAGGAAGAAACCTTGGGAGGACCAAGACACAAAAAGGGACCCAACCTCCTTGGGCAGCGTAGATGATAAATCTAAGAGCGAAACTAAAGTCATGAATCATAGTTAAAATAAAATGTGACATATGCACATCGGCATTAAGTGGCCCGTCTATGATGGGGCTGGAGCTGATGACGGAAGCAGCTTGAGTAGTCAGTAGAATTTATTGAACAATAACACTTCTTCTTCTTCTTCTTCTTTCGGCTTCTCCCTTTATCAGGGGTCGCCACAGCGAGTTAAAAGTTTCCACCTCTCCCTGTCCTCCACGTCCTCTACTCTCACCCCAACTCCCTGCATATCTTCATTCACTACAACCATGTAACTCCTCTTTGGTCTTCCTCTCCGTCTCTTGCCTGGCAGCTCCATCTCCAACATCCTGAACTTCCTGGCCTTTGGGACCACTATCCCTGAAGCCTGACTGTTCCACTGCCTCCCCTTCATTTACACACTGGTATTCTGTGCTTACTACATTTTGACTTTTCATTCCTCTCCGTTCCAGATTATACCTCCACCTCTCCCAGTTTCCTCTTCTCCTGTTCCCCTGTTCTCACTACAGATCACAATGTTCGTCTGCAAACATCATAGTCCCGGCGATTCCCTGGCTGACCTCATCTGTTTTAGTCTGTCCACACCAGAGCAATAAGAAGGGACTCCAGGGCCGATCCCTTGATGCAGTCCCCCCACCCCTACCATGAGCTATCTGTCACTCTACAGCACATCTCCACCGCTGTCCGCTGGTGTCATACATTCCTGCACTAACTAACATCTTTTCAGCCACTCGAGACTTTCCTCCCCATACACCACCAACAGTTCCTCCCTTGTCACCCTCAAAAATCTTTCTCCAAATCCACAAAGACGCAGTGTAGCTCTTTCTGACCATCTCTATACTTCTCCATCAGCAGTCTCAAAGCAACAATCACATCCATGGTGCTCTTCCTTTGCATGAAACCATACTGTTGTTCACACACTGTCACCTCCTGTCTGAGCCTAGCTTCCACAACTCTCTCCCAAATCTTCATTGTGTGGCTCATCAACTTTATGCCCCTGTAAGAGCCACAACTCTGTACATCACCCTTCTGCTTAAAAATCGGTACAAGTAAACTTTTCCTCCCTTCCTCCGGCATACTCTCATTCACCAGAATTCCATTGAATAATATAGTCAAAAACACCTCTCCCAGCTCTCCTAGACTTTTCCATACCTCAACCGGTATTTCATCAGGTCCCACTGCCTTTCCGTTCTTCATCCTTTTCAAAGCTTTCCTCACTTTGTCCTTGCTAATCTTTGCTACATCCTGTTCCACAATTTCTACGCCATCCAACCTTCTTTCCTTTTCATTTTCTACATTCATCAACTCCTCAAAATACTCCTTCCATCTTTCCCTCAACCTTTCCTCACCTGACAGTACATTTCTATTTCTATCCTTGATCACCCTGACATGCTGCACATCCTTTCCAGCTCTATCTCTCTATCTCTCTGTCTCTCTGTATCTCTCAGCAGATACAACTCCTTCTCTCCTTTCCTACTGTCTTTCATATAACTCATCGTAGGCCTTCTGCTTGGCCTTTGCTACCTCCCTCTTTGCCACATCTCCTTGTACTCCTGCCTATTCTCTTTAGTCCTGTACCTGTCCCATTTCTTCCTGGCTGACCTCTTTCTCTGAATTACCTCCTGCACTTCCTCGTTCCACCACCAGGTTTCCTTTTCATCCTTTGCCAGTCCAGAAGACACATCCAGTACCTTTCTACCTGTCTGTCTAATTACTGTTGCTGCTACTACCCAGTCATTTGCATTTACATTTACATTTACATTTGCAGCATTTAGCAGACACCCTTATCCAGAGCGACTTACAATTGGGTGGGATTTGAACCCTGGACTTTCTGGTCCATTGTCAACTACCTTAACCGCTAGGCTACCACAGTCCCATAGCTCTTTCTTATCACCTAAAGCCTCTCTGAACTCCTTACAACATTCTTCCTTTCTCAACTTCCACCATTTGGTCCTCTGCTCTGCCTTTGTCCTCTTCCTCTTCCTAACCACCAGAGCCATCCTGCACACCACCGTCCGATGCTGTCTAGTTACACTCTCCCCTGCCACTACCTTACAATCACCAAGTCTTTTAAGCAACCTCTTCTACATAGGATGTAGTCTACCTGTGTGCTCCTCCCTCCACTCTTATAAGTCACCCTATGCTCCTCCTTCTTTTGGAAATATGTGTTAACCACAGCCATTTCCATCCTCTTTGCAAAATCCACCACCATCTGTCCTTCTAGGTTCCTATTCTTAACACCAAACCTGCCCATCACTTCCTCATCTCCTTTATTAACTTCACCAACATGACCATTGAAATCTGCACCAATCACCAGTCTCTCCTCCCTGGGAATGCTCTCAACCACTTCATCTAACTCCCCCCAGAATCTCCCTTTCTCCTCTAATTCACAGCCAACTTGGGTGCATAGCCACTAACAACATTCACCATTACGCCCTGAATTTCCAGCTTTAAACATATTATTATATCTGACACCCTTTTCACCTCAACGACATTCTTTACATAGTCCTCCTTCAGGACCACACCAACTCTATTTCTCTTCCTATCCACACCATGGTAGAACAGTTTAAACCCTGCACCAATGCATCGAGCCTTGCTACCCTTCCACTTTGTCTCCTGCACACACAAAACATCGACCTTTCTCCTTTGCATCATATCAGCCAGCTCTCTACATTTCCCTGTCATCGTCCCTACATTTAGAGTTGCTACCCTCGTGCTATGTCTTGCTGCTCCTGATTTCTCTCTGTCTTCTCACTCGCTTCCTCCTCTTCGTCTTCGGCAAACAGTAAGTCCAATTTCCGCTGGTACCCTGTTTGCTACCAATTACCGTGGCGGCCTTGTTAACCCGGGCCACAAAGGCCGATCCGGTATGGTGAAATTATTATGAACTCGCATACTGTATTTGGCAAATGTTTTACACCGGATGCCCTTCCTGACGCAACCCTCACCATTTATCCGGGCTTGGGACCGGCACTAGAAATACCCTGTCTGAGCAAACTAGCGGCTGGTTTTATTGAACAATAACACTAAAGTACATAATTGACATTGAAAAAGCCAAACATAATAAAAGTAGAAACTATGGAAAGACAGAGGAGCCACAAAAGATTTACTTACAGCTGCATCAATTTGTCTGCTCTCATTGTTACTTCTAGATGTGCATGGTGTTGACCATTGAGAAAATTACTGAGATTGCTGATAAAAATTGCAAATATTGCAAAAAGGGGATTTTGGGCACCAAATTTACAGCAATTTGTAGATGTAACTCGAGGCAGATGTGAAATTTGCATAAAGAATTACGTTAGAAAGGGAATTTGAGATTTGGAATCCCAACAATGATTAGTTCAGTTGCTAAAACATGTGAAATCACCAAATTAAATTGGGTAAAATGTCTTTATTTAGCACTAATGACTTATGCTAACAGCATTACATGCTTATCCCCACATGAAATGCTTAATGGGTCACCAACTATTCCACTTTATTTGAGTCAGAAAAGCACAAGCTGTTACTGGCCGTGCCCTACCCTCCGTTTTTCTTTTCGTTCCGCTGAGCTTGTGGGTGTGCACTACATTTCCCAGAAGGCTCTTTGGAGCTCAAGATGGCGGCACGTGCACCAGAGACTCGTTTTGTTTTGATTACGGGGACTATTTAGTTGAACGTTTCTCTCAGCGGCGTGAGGGAGCATTAGTTCTGTTTTCCTCCTATTGGGATGCACCTTTGTTCGCGGTTCTGCCCGCTGGATTATCTTTTTCCCCTGCGGCTTTGCCCACTGGATTATATCCATTTTTCGCCACGGTTCCGGCCGATGGACTATTGCCTCTCGGCGGTCCCGCCCGCCTGGACTCTCTCGGTCGCGGTCCTCGCCCCGTTACGGCTGTGCGGCTGCGACCGCAATTTGTAAGTCTTTACGGTTTTCTCTGTTACTGCTCGCTTGAGTTCGGAGGCTTATGTAACTGACTGTTAGCCTAGCTTAGCACGCTATCGCTATTGCTATCGCTCTTGCTATTGTTATCGGTGTCTTATCCCTGTAATGTTCCCTCCGGCGCCTTGCCGGCTTATTAAGTCAGTACACCTAGCATTTGTCGTTAGTTCGGTGTTTCGTCGGCGCATTTTTACGGCTCTCACGCCGCTTATAGTCTACCAGCCTTACGGCTTGTCGGTTACTGTTTTGAACCTTAGCCATAGCACTCCGTTAGCCAGCTATAGCCCTCGGTAGCTTGCCATAGCTGGTAGTAGTCTCCTACTAAACCTAGCCGGCGTTAGCTCAGTTTGCTGCTTCCAGCATATAGCTTTTCATAGCTACCTCCTGCCGGTGTTTACCTTTCTTCGTGTTTGGTGACTACTCTTCCCAGACTTGTTATTGTTTGTCACTGTCGTATTTGTTGCAGTTGTTTGCAGTTTGGGTTATTATCATTAGCATTATTTCTTATCATTATTATCATCATTATTCGTAATTTTTTTGGTACGGCTGTAACCTATAGCTCACCGTCCGATCCGGTATTCGCTATAGTTTGGAGCTTCCCTTCTTATCTGGTTATTGCTATAGCTTACAGCTCACCATCCTATCCGGGTACTACTATAACCTATAGCTCACCGTCTGATCCGGTATTTGCTGTAGCTATAGTTTGGAGCTCACCTTCTTATCCGGTTATTGCCATAGCTTACAGCTCACCGTCCTATCCAGGTATTACTATAGCTTATAGCTCACCATCCTATCCGGGTACTACTATAACCTATAGCTCACCGTCTGATCCGGTATTTGCTGTAGCTATGGTTTGGAGCTCACCTTCCTATCAGGTTATTGCCATAGCCTGTAGCTCGCCGTCTTAGCCATTGCCACCATTATTTATTATCCGTATTGTTCATTGTTTGAGTTATCATTTTTTATTATTATATTATTATTACCTTTACCATCCATGCTTATTGTTGTCGTGGTATTTGGTGACTACTGTGAGTTAGCTGTTTCCATTCCTGTTTGCCTGTCTGCCGGGAACTCTTTGTTGGATTAATAAACTGTGTCTGAACTGGTACCTGCATAATTGTCTGCTCTCTCCGAGACCCCCACGTAACACAAGCCTGGCAGGTTTGGAACTCGAAGTTGAAAAAAAAAGAAGCATTTTAAAGAATTTATTAAAATACACAAAAGCTGTCTGAGCAGTAAAAAGAGAGAGAGTACTGGGGGAGGACAAAGAGCCAAAGGTGAAACCAAGAGACTGCGTCTACACGCAGGTCTCCAAACAAAAGTAAGATCTGCCAGGGAGAGAGGGTCCAGTCCTGGTAAAAAGGCGTAATGTCCACGGCTGTACAAGTGGAAGGAACATCGATGTGGTACCAACCGAACCGCTGAGCCTTATCATTACAAGAGCCCCAGCAGGAAGCTGAGGTACAAGAATCTATGCAAGAACCAGAAACACATCGAACTGATCCAGAACAACAAGACGACGATAAACCAGAACTGTGTGGACAACATCAACAACGACAACAAGAACTGGTAGAAGATTCCAGTTATGAGAGATACTAAAGTGAATGGATGGATTAAATTGGACAGAACTGATTTGCAAGACAACATGAGTAGACATGAGAAAGGGATACAGAATCAGTGAAAATCAGTATAAATGTTCGTTTGTTTATATGATGTTAGCTGGTATGAAAGGGGGGTGTAGAACAAAAATGAAAACTAGAGCATGAGGTCAAATTGAAATGGGGAAGTCTGAGACAATTACAAGTTTTCAGTTGATCCATGTAATTAAATAGATTCCTGGTTCATTGAGGTTTGCAGATTTAAGTTCGATGTTATCTGAATGTTAGACCTAGCTTGGAATATACTTTGGCAGGGTACCCATGTCTGACACGTCAAACTGATGAACAGCTTGTTTGATGAATAATAATCATTTTTATGTTATCTCATTTAGAGGCAGTTATGAGTTGCAAAGATGCTGACTGTCATTTGTGCTTTAGGGCTGTGTAAATTCGCGGGTATCCAGGCAACCCATGGGTTTGATATTAACACTTTAGTTGAATGTGAATAACGAAAGTACTGATATTTGTAATCATAAATCAAACATTTACTGTTTATCTTAAGTATCTAAGATTACTGTGAGCATGACAACAGAAATTAAATGCTTTTTCTTTTTAGTATGTATGGTGATTATCATTTTATATCACCCTTGTTCTTCCAGAAGCTTGCTGCCAAACAGGGAGCCTGTCTCCACAAACACAACCTTCGCCTTATTCAAGAAACATTATGATGCTGTGCTTTGACTTTACTGTGTAGTATTAGAGAGCATCCTCTATTTTTCGTGGATTTGTTATTTCAGATCCACAGTTGGTGGACGGACTACAGAAGTTGCTGATCTCCACATAGTGAGGACATCAAACCATAGTCATGTTTTTTTTTTTTTTGAGGGACTGCTCAGGTATATGAATTAGTTTGAACTGTTTGGTATTATCAATAAAGGATAAATCCTAGATCGTAGTAGGTGTCTAAGAGCTCTCTAAATTATGTCTAATTATAATCTTTATTTACATGTAACATTTATTATTTTACTTTACCTTTTTTCAAGATTTTTTATTACTTTTTCATTTTAACTGTATATCTGGCAAGGGAGTGACCATTGTCTATGGAAAGATGCAGACAAATTGAAGCTTTTCAAGGAGACAATTGACCACTTATTGAGTTTTAATCAAGAGATGAATGCTGTAATGCTGTAAATGTAAATGTAAGATGACAGATTCATTTATTAACTTTTAATTGGTCTTATTTACAGTTATTGATTTAAAATTAATGTTATTGTCCAGTTTGGTTATGCCAATTGTGATAACTATGTATTCTTTGATTAAAACTTTCATTGAGTTACTATTTCTTGCATATGGTATGAAAGGAAAATCATTTAGTTAGGTGACATGGCTTTGCAGCCATGTCAAGGGGGGAATGTTGAAGAATGTCCTTGTAACCACGTAAGCTACACATTAATGTAACCAGATAATAATTTACATATTATACATTTGTATTTCTAATTGTGGTGATGTCACTCGTTCAGAGTAAGTATATTTGAGACCTGAATTTGTAGCTGCTTTAGTCTAAGGTTGTTATTTCTGTGGGAGCTTTCTGTGTTTATACTAATGAGATTATTAAACAGACTTCTTGAGTGCGTTTACATTTAGGACAGATCTGGGTAACAGACACAGTTTTAATAACATGAGTTCTAGATGACAGTGCATGGCTACCAGCAGACAGTTAATTAAGCCTGGCTGTCTGCTGCCTGACCCCGGCTCTGGATAGTCAGACCTAGGGCTGCAACAACAAATCGATAAAATAGCTAAAAATCGATTATTAAAAGTGTTGGCAACAAATTTCATTATGGATTCATTGTGTCGCATGATTTATGTGTCTTTCGCCTTGCCATATCCGCTTATGTCACTTTGTCAACGCTGGAAAAAGAAAAAACACGAGCGATTGAACGGAGTGAGGTGGAGCCGGCGTGGACGCGGAATCTTCAAAATAAGTTAGCATTAAGAATTAAATAAATTCTACAAATGAAACATGACCGATGCAGAGAAGAAGGTTCGACTTAAGTCCTCAAAAGTGTAGGAGCGCTTCACACAACTGAAAAATGTGTAACATGCAAGCTTTGCAAAAGTGATTTGACCTGGCACGGGAGCACCATGGTGATGATACAGCCCTCGAAACAGAAACATGTTGGAGTCACCGATGAGGATGAAGGGAGCTCAACAACAGTGTAAGTCACCACAATATCCCGAGTCTGTTTTGTTTTGAAGTGAGGAAACGTAACGCGCACTCACACTATGCGAACGGGCACAGCACGGGTGATGCTGTTTTTCAGCTTGTTAGCTGGATAATGACAGTGATGGAGTTAATAGAGACAAATATCCTATATTGGCCAGGCTAGCCAACTCCTATTTATGCATTCCTGATACTTCAACACTGTCTGCCGCCCAAGGAGGTTGGGTCCCTTTTTGAGTCTTGGTCCTCCCAAGGTTTCTTCCTATAACACTCAGGGAGTTTTTCCTTGCCACTGTCGCGCTAGGCTTGCTCAATTTGGGATTGGATGTAGTTATCAGGAGATAATCTAAACTTGTAAAGTTGCTATATAAATAGATCTGACTTGACTTGTCTGAGTGTCTATTTTCTGCGGCAGGAAATATAGTTTCTAAAAAAGAGAGCCAGCCTTAGCCAGGAGCATGTTGACATGCTAACATTTTTGCATTGCAATGCAAAGTTCCTAAAGAAAGAGCGTGAATGAGTTTGTATGTAGTGTTTGCATCAGAGATGCACTTATTTTTCTTTATTATTTAATTTGTTATTTTAATTAATTAATAAATTTAATTACATTTATTATTATTAAAGCATTGTAAGTACTTATTTGTTGTTATTCAATGTTATATTTCTGAATAAAGACATGGAAATGTTTTTTTTTTTTTTTTACCCGATTTATAAATTAATCGAAAAAATACTGATTAATCGATTATTAAAATTGTCGTTAGTTGCAGCCCTAGTCAGCCCCTAACTAACCCTGCTGTAAGACTATGTGGAATGTTGCAGGAGATGAGAGCAGCACCTTCCTGAGTGGGATGGCCCCCATTCTATCCTGAAAGGCCACACTTACCCTCAAAGGTTGTCAAGTGAAGTCAAGTCAGATCTATTTATATGGCGCTTTTTACAATGGAGCATTGTCTCAAAGCAACTTTACAAGTTTAGATTATCTCCTAATAACTACGTCCAATCCCAAATTGAGCAAGCCTAGCGCGACAGTGGCAAGGAAAAACTCCCTGAGTGTTATAGGAAAAAACCTTGGGAGGACCAAGACTCAAAAAGGGACCCAACCTCCTTGGACGGCGTAGATGATAAATCTAAGAGTGAAACTAAACTCATGGAGTCAAAGTTCAAATGTGAAGTATGCACATCGGCATTAAGTGGCCCGGGTATGGTGGGGCTGGACCTGATGACGGAAGCAGCTTGAGTGGAGCTACAGCAGATGAACATCATGTGTGGGGCTGGAACTGCCGGAACACAGCTCAGAGAGAAAACAGAAAATGTAATTAGTTATTGATTAAGAGCACAGTGTCTATTAACAATCACTGATGCCATGTGTAGCATGAGACCCCAGCAGCATTAGCTATAGCAGCATAGCTAGAAAAAGGAGAACTGGTAGGAAACACAGCCAAGAGGGATCACATGAGACATTGGCAACCCCACGGGAGGCAGAAGACAGCAACCCAACGTCTCTGATCACCATAAGACTCTTTGACTATGAACCCCCAGCTCTACCCTAATTCTAAGGCAAGAATGCACGAGTCAAGATCACGAGGACCGAAGCCCAGTTCAGCCAGACTGCTCACTCGACAATGATGCAAGTTTTTCTGCATCATTAATAGAGAGGATATTTCTAAGTTTAACGATATTATGTAATTGAGAGAAAGCAATTCGAGTGATGCTGCTAATGTGCGCATCCAAGGAGAGATCTGAATCAAATGTGACCCCTAAGTTTTTTACAGACGGACTGGGCAATACTGGACAGCCATCTAGATTTAGGATAGATGTAGCCAACCTGTCTCTCACAGGCTTGGGTCCCACTAATAGAACCTCAGTTTTATCGGAGTTAAGTAAGAAAAAATTAAATAACATCCAATCTTTTATTTCCTTTACACAGTCCTCAATTTTGTTGATTGTAAGGCTGTCATTAGGTTTGGCTGATATGTACAGCTGTGTATCATCTGCATAGCAGTGGAAACTAATGCCATGTTTACGAATAACTGAGCCTAGTGGCAGCATGTACAGAGAGTTGTCCAATTATCTATAAAGCCCACATTGTTTTCAGCGCACCACTTGGACAGCCAGCAGTTCAGCGCCATAACCTGCTGTAAGCTTGTTCACCTTGCCACATTAGGACAAGGACAGACCACACTACTGCTTTGGACATCACCTTCACAAATGTAACCACCTCTAGAAAATTAGCCTTAGTCATCTCTGACTGGCGAAGGCGTATATCATTAGCCCCTACATGAACAACTATCCTAGAGAATCAATGAGCTCGCTAAGGCTCCCTACAATGTCTGGCACTCTGGCTTCCAGGAAACATGTAACCCTAACTGCCGATGTTCCTAAAAGAGTAGCTAATTTCATTTGTCATAAAGTAGAGTCACCTGTGACCAGAGCTCTTTCAACAGGGTGCTCAGTGGGTGCATCACTGAGGAATGTAAACCTGTTGAACACGTGAACAGGTAGAGTGGCACTCTGATGGGCTAGCCTTATGGCTATGTCGTCGAACCGTCACCCACTTGCCCTGCTGTGAGGGCGCTGCTGGAACAGGTGCACTAACTACACCTGTGGCATCCAGATCTGCTAAGCTAGAAGCTGAGCTAGCCATCTCTAATGTCTGGATGTGCACCTCTAAAACTACAATATTCTCTGTCAGACTAGGTACAAGCCTACACCTATCACAAATGAAATTTAAATGAGCGAAAGAGGAAGCATAGCTAAACATGCCACACTTGGCACAGGCAACAAGTGCAGCAGAAGCAATGTTAATACAAGTAATTAACTGAAAGGTACTTAGCTTCGGGTGATGTTATGGGGTGCTAATTGAAGATATGGTTCAGACAATTGTAAGCTGCAGCCAATAGTCCAATGCACTTCTTGGTTAAAACATCGATAGAAATTTAATACAAACAGTCATGGAAAACAAAGTCCCAGAAAAAAGAAGGTGGGAATAGGCTGTAAAAAGTTATAAAAAATGCACTACAGCAAAATATGAAGCCGATATGACGTGACTCTGGTAATTAGCTAATGTCTAAATTCTACAAACAAGCAATGCTGGTAGATCCATAAACTTACTAAATAACGATTAGCGGCTAAAAATATTATCGGCTGGTAATAAAAGGAAATGATTAAGAGATTGTAAAAGTACTGTATATATGATAAAAATTCGACCAGGAATTAGAACACTTAAAAAGTATAAAAAACTGCTAACTGCATGCACACTATGCTGAATCAGAGCGATTGTGTCAGGGTTGCCAGATCCTCACAATCCTTGCATCAGTGTTGAGCATTTTCTCAGCGTTCTGTCAGCCCACTCAGATCCACTTGTTTATTTTGATGAACTTTTAGCAGACAAATTTGATGGGATGTTAGCACTTGGAAAAATGTATAGGAGCAATTCTGGCTCAGAATTTGCATATTGTTGATACCACTATAGGAATTCAATCGTACCACTGAATTTTTTGTAGCTGCAGGACGGGGGAACTTTATTACCTTCATATTCAACTATACTTGTAGAAACTGGTGCTATTGAATCTGCCATGGAGTCACCTGGAATAGAAAGCAGAGTGTAATATTTAACATAACTTACAAATATCAGAATTACATTCTGGACAAAGACTATGTAGAGTATATCTAATTCACAATGTAATGTGATAACAGAATTAAACTAACATGTACATGAATATAATGGTGTGCATGATGAGTGTACCTAACAAGGACTTGTTTTGGGGTCATAAACTCTACCAAATTCCACCTCACAGCATCACATGATAGTGTCAACAGTTTTTTTTTTCTGATGAGTCCCTGCTGATGTTTCAGTCTTCCTTCCTTGTTGAGCCTCAGCAACAAATTCACAAGTTACATAATCAGATTAATAAATAATTCATAATCAGAAATTCATAATTTTTTTGGAGCCAGGCTGTTGTCAATACCAGTGAAGAATATATATATATATATATATATATATATATATATATATATATATATATATATATATATATATATATATATATTATATATATATACAGGGGTTAGACAATTAAACTGAAACACCTGTCATTTTAGTATGGGAGGTTTCATGCCTAAATTGGACCAGTCTGGTGGCCAGTCTTCATTAATTGCACATTGCAACCAGTAAGCAGAGTGTAAAGGTTCAATTAGCAGGGTAAGAGCACAGTTTTGCTCAAAATATTGCAATGAACACAACATTATGCATGACATACCAGAGTTCAGATGGTTTGATGAACATGAAAGTGAAGTTGAACATCTCCCATGGCCTGCACAGTCACCAGTTTATTAGTAAATAGTAAATATTATTGAGCCACTTTGAGGTGTTTTGGAGAAGCGAGTCAGGAAACGTTTTCTTCCACCAGCATCACGTAGTGACCTGGCCACTATCCTGCAAGAAGAATGGCTTAAAATCCCTCTGACCACTGTGCAGGACTTGTATATGTCATTTCCAAGACGAATTGATGCTGTATTGGCCACAAAAGGAGGCCCTACACCATACTAAGAAATTATTGTGGTCTAAAATGACAGGTGTTTCAGTTTCATTGTCTAACCCCTGTATATATATATATATATATGGTATATGTGGTACTGTGGTGGCTTCTTAGCAGTTAAGGTAGAGGACTGTGAGCTAAAATCTAAAATGTCCAGGGTTTACATCCCACTGTTGCTGGGGCCTTGAGCAAAGCCCTTAACACACAATTGTTTGTATTGTAAAACTGACTTTGTACTAAAACTGTATCAGATGTAAATCAATCTGGATGAGCTTATCTGCACAGCACACCACTGAAAACACGCCATGCCTACTGTGAAGCATATTGGTGGCAACATTAATGTAGCGTGATCGCTGTATCTCCCTCTCTTTACCTTCTTCCCCCAAGTCGTAAACTTTACAACATCTTGGAATGCAAGAAGACCCTACATCTGGACAAGATCTTAACCCCCCCCCACCTTTGACTCCAACGGAATTGGACGTCTAGTCAAACAAGACATACAACCTTTGACATCTCCAATCATAAACTAAGCACATTTGCTAATTTTGAATGGGGGTTTCAACGTTTCAAGGCCACCAAGCTTTCTTAATTGTCTTCTGACTTCTGCAAAAATGAACGACTTTCTTTCCCCATAGTTGAACTCTGTCATCACAGCCCCTCTTGCAAACCTTATCACCCAAGCCTGGCGCCAGAAAGGCACCCCTGGAGATTTACGACATCAACAAACGGTCAAGAAACTATCGGCTTCCCTCTTAAAAAAACCAAGAACTCAGCTTTTCTTCTAAAGAGACAAACTTTAATTGTATTCAACTCTTTCTGGGAACAGTTTATCTTCATCGAAAACCTTTACTTAATTTACATACAAATAATATTTGGATCCTGAGAAAGTCCAACCAACAAACGCTATATACCTTTAAATGATTTCATACAAAGAGTGTGGATCAAAGGATATTCCTTTTATATCCACACACACATTACAGATTATACATATGTATGTTACTGAATTATATGTATCTTTCATATCTACTTGATTGATGTTTAGTATAATTATCTTTTTGTTTTGATATTTAGTTATCTGGTTTAGTATGATATATAGAAATAACAGCTTTTGCCTATGTGTTTTGATCGATCGGGTTTTTAATAATTTGTGCAACAAACATGAAGTTATTTACAATGTACCGTTTCCTACAGCTTGTATTAATCATAGTATTGTTTAGTTAAAAGTATAGTAAATGCCCGCGCTGTAGTTAGAATGCTTTAACGATGTTCTAAGTTATCAATTCAAGGTGCTTTTGATCATCTGAACCTTACAACGAAGTCTGCATCTAAACTTGTAACTTTGAAAATTTTTGGTTATTGTGTGATACTTTTCAATCTCTTTTAGATACGTAGGAATATTATTTAATCCAAGTTAGACGTCCGTGGCTTATGGTGAAATAAGGCAACCGCGATAGGAGAGCTTTACTGAGGAGTCAGCTTCTCATTGGCTAAGTAAGGGCAACTCCTTATGTCTCGCCTCCAGCCGCCCCCTGAGCTGGACCATTCAAAAGCAACCGGGACGACCGGTAAGTTAAGTTAGCTTAAAATTCGTGTGTAGTCTTGTGTCTTTATGTGTTTTATGGTTTTCTTTTTTTGTAACATTTTTGATTATTCATTTTACCCAAGTTTTTGCATTTACTTTAAAGTTTCCTGTGTACAGCAGTCTTAAGTAGTTCGGTATCGCTGAACTAGAAGATAGTTGAAAAACCCACCAGACTCTAAATCGCTCGCTCGACCATTTTTGTGCTATCCAAGTTTTTTAAGTTTTTGTTGAAGCTCGTGGTATTAGAAACGCGCCAACTCCACCTTTAATCTGTGGCCAAGATAAATCCTGAGTTGTATGCATGCGAGACGCCGAGTACGCGTGAAGCCTCTCAGCCTAAATCGGGAAGGACGCCATTTTAAGTCACCAACTCAACGTGGCAAACCGTCGGCAGGAAACCCAAGAGCTAAGCCGCTGAAGAAGCCGGGTCAGAGTTACGGTGTGCCAGACGGACGCTAAAGCTCCCCAATATCGTGCCTTTGGACGGCTGGGCCAGGGTGGGAATGCCCCGAACCCACTCGAGTGACCTCCAGGCGAGTACCATTTATGGCTTAATCTGGGTTCCCTGATGCTCGGGTCTCAATTTGTTAAATCTTTAAACCACGCTTCAACATAGACTTATTCACGCCTAAGTAATTTAACATACTATCCCCACTCAACGTAATTAAGGTTACCAGTAGCATTGCAACGTTAGTAATTATTACGCGACCGATAAGTTACATAGTCATCTTGGTTTCTGATTTTTCTACTGTAAGATGTACACTTGCCATTATTACCTGTTCTCCATACTGTGATACATACATGTTCATCGTCATTTTATGATTTTAACTCTGTGATACACTCGTTATTACCTTAGATAATCTGTTGGTATTTGCCTTGTGTTGTAGTTAATAAACTTTGTTTATAAAACCTTTTTTGAAGTTGCCGCCTGGTTTTGAGAGCTCATTCATTCATTCATTCAAAGGTCGAGAAAAAAAACTACTCGGAAAAGGAATTCACTATTCAGAACTAGACTGATCAAGGTTGTTGTTTCTTTTTCCTGGTTTCCAGATCGGCCAGTTAATTATTTATATTTATCATTAATCGATTTGGTGGTGCCTCGTATTTCTTAATTAATTAATATATGTTTTAATTAACAAAGTTTAATTAAAAATTAATCCAATTAAAGTGTAGTCTTAGTTCGCTACATTATGTTATGGTGGTTTCTTCAGCAGGAACTGGGAAACTGGTCAGGATTGAGAGGAAAATGCTACCAAGTACATATACTTCAAAATTTTTCAGGAAAGCATGCGAGACACTGGAAAGAAACAAACACAAAAAAAAACAAAAACAGCAGCTTAAGGATAGGAAGGTGAATTTTCTTCAGTGGCCGAGTCCCGACCTAAATCTAAATTTGTGGATGGATTTGAAGAGAGTAGTTCATTGCCATTCGCCATGAAATTTGACTAAACTAAAACAATTTTGCAAGGAAGAAGCCCTGCAAAGCTGAAAGGGACAGTGGGGCAAAAAAAATATTTAGTCAGCCACTGATTGTGCAAGTTCTCCTGCTTAGAAAGATGAGAGAAGTCTGTAATTTTCATCATAGGTACACTTCTACTATGAGAGACAAAATGAGAAAAAAAATCCAGGAAAACACATTGCAGGATTTTTAAATAATTTAATTGTAAATCATGGTGGAAAATAAGTATTTGGTCACCCAAAAACAAGCAAGATTTCTGGCTCTCACATACCTGTAACGTCTTTTTTAAGAAGCTCTTCTGTCCTCCACTTGTTACTTGTATTAATGGCACCTGTTTGACCTCGTTATCTGTATAAAAGACACCTGTCCACAGCCTCAAACAGTCAGACTCCAAACTCAACCAAGACCAAAACCAAAGAGCTGTCGAAGGACAATAGGAAGAAAATTATAGACCTGCACCAGGCTGGGAAGAATGAATCTACAATAGGCAAGCAGGTTGGTGTGTCAACTGTGGGAGCAACTGTAAGACATACAAGACCATTGATAATCTCCCTCGATCTGGGGCCCCACACAAGATCTCATCCTGTTGGGTCAACGGTGAGCGAAAATCCCAGAACTACACGGAGGGACCTGATGAATGACCTGCAGAGAGCTGGGACCAAAGTAACAAAGCTACCATCAGTAACACACTATGTCGAGAGGGACTCAGATCCTGCAGTGCCAGGCATATCCCCCTGCTTAAGCCAGTACATGTCCAGGCCCGTCTGAAGTTTGCCAGAGAGCATATGGATGATCCAGAAAAAGATTGGGAGAATATCATGTGGTCAGATGGAACTAAAATAGAACTTTTTGGTAAAAACTCAACTCGCCGTGTTTGGAGGAAAAAGAATTCTGAGTTGCACCATACCTATTGTGAAGCATGGGAGTGAAAACCTCATGCTTTGGGGATGTTTTTTCTGCATAGGGGACAGGATGACTGATTCGTGTTAAGGGAAGAATGAACGGGGCCATGTATTGTGAGATTAAGCCAAAACCTCCTTCCATCATTGACAGCATTTAAGATGGAACATGGCTGGGTCTTCCAGCATGACAATGATCCCAAACACACTGCTCGGGCAACAAAGGAGTGGCTCCAAAAATTTCAAGGTCCTGGAGTGGCCTAGCCAGTCTCCAGACCTCAGGCCCATAGAAAATTTGTGGATGGAGTTGAAAGTCCGTGTTGCCCCAAAACATCACTGCTTTAGATGAGATCTGCATGGAGGAATGGGCCAAAATACCAGCTACAGTGTGTGCAAACCTGGTGAAGACTTACAGGAAATGTTTGACCTCTGTCATTGCCAACAAAAGTTATGTTACAAAGTTTTGAGTTGAACCAAATTTATTGACCAAATACTTATTTTCTACCATAATTTACAATTAAATTCTTTAAAAAACCTACAATGTGATTTCCTGGATTTTTATTTCTCATTATGTCTCTTATAGTTGAAGTGTACCTATGATGAAAATTACAGACTTCTCTCATATTTCTAAGTTAGAGAACTTGCACAATCAGTGACTGACTAAATACTTTTTTGCCCCACTGTACCTAAACATACTGATGGCTGTAGTTAAAGCAAAAAGTGGCTATATAAAGCACTAATTCACTTTTCTAATCATCTTATTTTACTTTTTCAATCTTTAAAATTAATTTTCAGAAAAAGGTTTCCCTTTTTCTCATTACTTGAATGTTTTAAAACAAAATGTGTAAATAAAGTTGGAGAAATAAAGATATTGTCTTTGTGAGTCCTGATTTCAAGCTATAAGACAAAACAGTTTACTGTTCTGTTCTAGCTATTTCAAAGGGGTATGAAGATTTTCTATATGCACTGTATATGACTCACCTCAACTGAAATACTTATTTTTCTTAAAGTGATCCATATCATTTTGCTGATTCAATATGATGCAGTCTGGAAAATCAGACAAAATCTAAAAGTTGCCCCACAGCTGTCACACCGGCGGTGGATTCTCCTCCGCACCGCCAGAGATCATCGTCGCCTGAATTTTAGGCAGCACAGCTTCCGTCAGACAGCCATCTTTAAAAGGCCCCGGCTCAGTAAGATCACCGCTTATTAGATTATTAAGATTATTAATATCGTAAGCAGGGTTCACAAACGTAATAGCTGGCTTAACTGCGATCGTAACAAAACCTGGCTTTGACGCGAAGCTTAACGAGCGAGCTTTAACCGCAAAAGTCAAGTCAGATCTATTTATATAGCGCTTTTTACAATGGAGCATTGTCTCAAAGCAACTTTACAAGTTTAGATTATCTCATAATAACTATGTCCAATCCCAAATTGAGCAAGCCTAGGGCAACAGTGGCAAGAAAAAACTCTCTGAGTGTTATAGGAAGAAACCTTGAGAGGACCAAGACTCAAAAAGGGACCCAACCTCCTTGGGCGGCATAGATGATAAATCTAAGAGCGAAACTAAAGTCATGGAGTCAAAGTTCGAATAAAATGTGAAGTATGCACATCGGCATTAAGTGGCGCGGGTATGATGGGGCTGGAGCTGATGACGGAAGCAGCTTGAGTGGAGCTGCAGCGGATGAACATCATGTGTGGGGCTAGAACTGGTACCGGAACACAGCTCGGAGAAAAAACAGAAATGTAATTAGTTATCGATTAAGAGCACAGTGTCTATTAACAATCACTGATGCCATGTCAATCACTGATGCCATGTGTAGCATGAGACCCCGGCAGCATTAGTTATAGCAGCATAGCTAGAAAGAGGAGAACTGGTAGGAAACACAGCCAAGAGGGATCACATGAGACATTGGCAACCCCACAGGAGGCAGAAGACAGCAACCAAACGTCTCTGATCACCATAAGACTCTTTGACTATGAACCCCCAGCTCTGCCCTTATTCTAAGGCAAGGATGCATGAGTCAAGATCACGAGGACCGAAGCCCAGTTCAGCCAGACCGCCCACTCGACACTCCTGGTTAGTGGACAAGGCAGGTAGGCCAGACATGACTCCAGACTCCGGCCCCAGTCACCCAAGCCATGCATCCTGGTCTAAATCTAGTCAAAAACCTCTGCAAATAGGTATGTCTTTAGCCTAGACTTAAAACTTTGGAGAGTGTCTGAGTCTCGAACGAAAGTGGGAAGTTTATTCCATAGTTGGGGGGCCATGTATGAGAAAGCCTTTCCCCCTGCTGCTGCAAAAGACATGCACAAACATAAACAAGCGTTACAGCCAAAAGCATACCAAAAACATAAGTGGGCTTAACTGCAGAAGGCACACACAAGGATAAGCTTCACACGACCTCTGATCACTGCAAGAAAAATGAACAGAATTGGGCTCACCGTGAGACGATGTACCAATCCGTAAACTAGATTAGTATGAACGAAACCACAAAGGCCGCAAAAACTACTGCAACAGTCAAAAGGGAATCTCTCCCAAACAAACAGCGCAACTGTGGCTGCATGAAATGCCCAGCAATGAGGGAGAGCTTGGGCCTTGCCTAAATAGCCACCTGAAAGTAATCCTTGCAAGTGCCCTAGCTTCTCCCTTGGGTGATCCACAGTCCGGCGGAGCACCGCAAATGTCACAGTCCGAATCGCCTCCTGGCTGCAAGGAGGGGCCTAGCAAGCCCAAGTTAAGAGCGATCCGTGACAATACACAGTTTTAAAATGAACCAAGTCAGCAACTGAATTGGATGTATGACAGCAGTATGATTATTAGCTTTTGTAGCGGAATATGACTACACCTTTAAATTGATTAATTTTAATAAGCAAATGGGGCACCCCCGGATCGTTTGGGTTCTGGTGGATCCGGAAAACCAGTTGAAAAAGAAAAGCAAAATTAATCAGGAAGTTGATCTGGGCAAATTCAGTCTGGATCTGAAAAGTGAGATTGCAGTTCTGTTTTTCTCAACCTTGGTTGAAATAAAAGAAATCTCTCCCACACAAAACGGTAAATTCAAAAGAGTATAACAAGTTTATTAACTACAAGCAAGGTAAATTCCAACTGACAATCTGAAGTAATGACACGTATATGACAGAGATAAGATCAGGAAATACTGGCAACATGTATATCATAGTTTAATATCACTAACAGGGTGTATCTACCTATCAATTGTTTAGTAAATACCCAGGTGCAATGTTATAAACTATTTTAGTGGTGAATTACAGGTAAGATAAATTGCAGTGAAACGTAAACAATTCAATGGAAACTACTTAGACGTAGGTGTAGAGTTGAAACGTGGTTTAAAATTACACTTAAGGTTCGAGAAGTGAAGACCCAAATAAAGCCATAAAAGTGGTACTTGCCTGGCGGACACTCATGGGCACGAAAACCGGGCCTCGTCTGCCCAAGATGGCATGATCGTGGAGCGGTTGACGTTTATCTTTCTACGAACACAGCCGTTCGGATGGCCTATAGACGGCGTAGGGTCTTGGCTTCTCGGTTATGCAGTTGTGTTACCAGAGATGTTTTCCAGGCCGTGACTTCAGCGTTCTTCCCAACTTTAGGCTGCAGGCTTTTCACGATCCTCGAAGACTGCGTTCGCGCACACTCAGATCTTTACCCTGGCCACAGGTAAATGCTAAGTCTGATGCAAACTTTGCACAAGCACGTTTCACTAAACTTGGAAGGCTAGGGTATACGAAGATGGTCGAGCGTGAAGGAGATCTTTGCTATTTGGTCTTTTCACTACTTTCTTTAGCTTAATTTCTAATTCGGCACCACTGAACTACTAAGACTGCTGGACAAGGAAAATCTTCAAAAGGAAAAGGAAAACTTAAAAAAGAACTCTAAACAAAAACTAAACTAAAAAAAAACAAAAACTCTCCAAAAACTACAAAAAACTGGCTACTTCTATCTTGCGCCAAAGTTTTGTACACACTCTGACGTGAGCGATCAGGGGCATGAGGCAGGAGTATTGCCCTTGATCGGCCAATGAGAAGTTGACTTGGTATCAACTCCTCCCGTTTGGCGCGTCCTTTATTTTCACAATACATTGATATGCACCGATATAGAGATTACAACTTTAGATTAATATAATTTTGCATATCTAGGGTGTCTAAGTGTATCATATGAGAATCAAAATTCCTCAAAGTTACAGGTTTAGTTGCGGGAGTTCAGTTACTAGGTTCAGATTGTCGAGAGCACCTCGTATCTACAAACTATAACATAATTAAGGCATTCTAAACTACAGCACATACATTGGCTATTTCTTAGACAAATAATGATATGCTTAATACCAGATGTAGGATACAATACATTCTTAATACCAACTTGCATTCCTGGTCCTCTATAAGTGTGAATAAGTATCAATGACTAGCCGATTGATGCAAGAGGCTCTGTAGAGATTATACGCTAATAATTTCCTAACTACGACACAAAACTGGACCATATTGAGTATAGAATGGCCATTAGAATAAAGACATTAAACTAATAGACATGAAAATATGTGAGAAATCAGAGACATGCGTGTATATACCGTATTTTTCAGACCATAAAGAGCACCGGATTATAAGACGCAATATCAACGATCGGCTGCTAACGGATCTATTTTCATACATAAAGCGCACCGGGTTATAAGACGCATTAAATGAAACAAAACTCTTAAGTTCCGTCGGAAACTCAGTTTGATCTTCTTTACCTGGCGTCTTCTTGCTTCCTCCACTTCCGTACCATTGATTCGTTAATGTTGAATTCTCTTGCAGCTGCTCTATGTCCATGTTGTGCTGTGTGACTGATAGTGCTGAGTTTGAAATCTGCTTCGAAAATGAATGAATGAATGCATGTACCCTAATGCTGAAGCACATACCGTATTACTCCGCGATGCTGCGCACTACGGTTGCCGTAAGCTTCGTAACTTACCAAGGCCGTGCTAAAGCATTTTGACAGATTTATGAGCGCCGTGTACCATCTACAATCGGTTCTAGGTCAGAAAGCACAAACATAATTAATTCATACGTTAGACGCACTGCATTTATAGGCGCACTGTCGATTTTTGAGAAAGTTAAAGGATTTTAAGTGCTCTTTATGGTTCAAAAATACGGTGTGTATACATATATATATATATATATATACACATACACACACACACACACACACGTATATCTATCTATCTATCTATATATATACATTTTTTTTTTTTTTATATATATATACAGGGGTTAGACAATGAAACTGAAGCATCTGTCATTTTAGTGTGGGAGGTTTCATGGCTAAATTGGACCAGTCTGGTGGCTACTCTTCATTAATTGCACATTGCACCAGTAAGAGCAGAGTGTGAAGGTGTAATTAGCAGGGTAAGAGCACAGTTTTGCTCAAAATATTGCAATGCACACAACATTATGCGTGACATACCAGAGTTCAGATGGTTTGATGAACATGAAAATGAAGCTGAACATCTCCCATGGCCTGCACAGTCACCAGTTTATTAGTAAATAGTAAATATTATTGAGCCACTTTGGGGTGTTTTGGAGAAGCGAGTCAGGAAACGTTTTCCTCCACCAGCATCACGTAGTGACCTGGCCACTATCCTGCAAGAAGAATGGCTTAAAATCCCTCTGACCACTGTGCAGGTATGTGTCATTTCCAAGACGAATTGACGCTGTATTGGCCACAAAAGGAGGCCCTACACCATACTAATAAATTATTGTGGTCTAAAATGACAGGTGTTTCAGTTTCATTGTCTAATCCCTGTATATATGTATATATACACACATACACACATATATATATATATATATACATATATATGTATATATATATGTATATATATATATATATATACATATATATATAATATAGAATATTTTCTCACTGAACAGTTCACGCAGAGGTAATCTAGTCCCAACAAAAGTTAATACTGATAGTAAGAATATGTCTTTAAAAAGGCTGGGTCGTATTTTGTCCAGGGCTGTCATTTCTGGCTCCAGTTTGTCTGGACACATGTGTCGTAAAAGTAAAAAGTGGGAAGGTATCTTTGTTTTTCTTGCAAAAGTTAGGCCAGACTTCTTTTAGGGTGAAGGAGTTTGGTGTAGAGAGTGTCAGTGTCACAATCGGGACAAGTAGGGACACGGGAGGCAGACGTACATGCAAGTGTTATAGGTTTATTTACAGTGAACATGTTGATATATACAGACAACATAAACTAAGACTGATAACTAACACAACAAACATCTACCAAACATAATGAGCTAACACGGCTAACGCCTAAACACAACTTAAACCTAAGACCACC
Source organism: Ancistrus triradiatus (assembly GCA_025084515.1). NCBI lineage: Eukaryota > Metazoa > Chordata > Actinopteri > Siluriformes > Loricariidae > Ancistrus > Ancistrus triradiatus. Next base: position 45,478 of record JAJAGP010001916.1, read on the forward strand.
AAACACAACTTAAACCTAAGACCACTAACCAATAAAGAGAACACAGAGGAACAGAGACTAAGACACAAAGGGCAAGACAAGGAAATGGAGACAAACCAACAAGAAGGACGTGACCAGACAGAAGCCAGGGATAACCATGTGTGAAGAAGCCAGACAAGGAAGTTCACAGGAAGCGGGATATATATAGAGGACAGACCAGTAGGTGGCTACAGCCCCACCTGCTGGGTGGGAAGCAGAAAGCAGGGGGAGCTAAACAAGATCGACGCAAGCTGAAGGGCTTGCATCATCGTTACATATCCCCCCTCAAAAGGCGCTTCTCCGAAGCGCAAAGGACAGGAACAGAAAAGCAAGAAAACCAGACAGACCCAGACTAACCCAAGGGAGCAGAGCAAAACACAGACGAGAACAAAGCAGGGAGCCAGAACAGAGGAGTTACAGACACAAGACTAAGTAAAACAGGAGACAACAAGGAGGAGCAAGAAACAGGGTTTGCGGACCCCACAGGCACAGTTCTGGACCACGGGCTAAAGTTCTCCACAGGAGTCCTAAGGGGCCCTGCAAAAAGGTCCAGTAGCCCCGGGCCAGAAAGTCCTGGTGGCTGCAGGAACCATCCGAGGTACAGGATGCCACCTTGGAAGATGAGGCAGCTTTGTCCTCCACCAGCGGGGTGCGGTCCATGACCTGGAGTCTGTAGGTGCCCCGTTGACCTGGGCAGGGGTCGCCGTCGTGCAGCTAGCAAGCAGGGTCGCCATCAGGCTGCTTGCGAGCGTGGTCGCTGTCGGGCAGCTGGCAAGCGGGGTCACCGTCGGGCTCTGGCTGAGCAGGTTGCCAGCAATTTTCTGGCTAGAGAAGTCCTCGTCACGAGCCCGGGTGGGTGGTGGGAGACCGGAAGGAGGGCACGACTCCAGCTCAGAGGCAGGTGATGCCCACTGGACAATCTCCGAGGCGGGTGTGCACTGGACAATCTCCGAGGAAAGCACTCTGGATGATCTCCGAGGCGGGCGCGCTCTGGCCGATCTCCGCGGCGGGCACGCACTGGACGATCTCCGTGGCAGGCACGCACTGGACGGTCTCTGAGGCTGGTACGCACTGGACGCTCTCCGAAGGTGCTGGGGGTGAGCTAACCTATGATCCAGTGATGGCAAGCCCCTGGGCCACCGCCGTATCAATAGCTCCCAGCATGGCCAGTAAACCTGCAAGGGTCCTCGCCACCTCTGCCCCACAAACTCCATTGCCCTTCTGACCCCCTGGAGGGCACGCTGAGCCTTAGTCATGGCCATGAAGTCAGGAGTCAGGCAGGAAGAGGCGACGAGTCCTGTTTGCCCTTGTGGTGACTGGTCTCCTCGGACAGCAGGTGATCTGAGGGTCCAGCACCTGGCTGAACAGCAGAGGCACACGGTGATGTCCAGCATATGGAGGCATGGGCGTGGCACTAGCGAGCGCAGACTCCGGCGTCAAGGTAGCGGGAGAGGACTCAGGCATAGTGGTAGCGGGTGTGGGCTTAGGCAGTGAACTAGCGAGCGTGGTCCTCCGCCTCCGGTGGCGCATCCTGGTTGCACAGGAAGGTCCACCGTCCACGTTGTGGAGGGTTATGGTCGGACGAGAAATTTTCAATTCTGAGTTCCGATTGAGCTGAATTAAAGAGGGCTGGTACTCCCACTTTAAATAATCCCCCGGATACTCATCCTCAGAGGACTCTGACCACATGTTACGCAGGACTGGGGAAACACTCGCTACGTCCTTTTTATGGTCTGGCTTTATGTCACGATCGGGACAAGTAGGGACATGGGAGGCGGATGTACGTGCAAGTGTTATAGGTTTATTTACAGTGAACATACTGTAAGTAAGTAAGTGATACTGTATATACAAACAAACCACACAGAACTAAACTAAGATTGATAACTAACACAACAAACATCTACCAAACATAACGAGCTAACATGGTTAACGCTAATACAAACATACATTACAAACATAATACTAACATACAACAACACTGCTAAACACCAAACACAACTTAAACCTAAGACCACTAAACAATACAGAGAACACAGAGGAACAGAGACTAAGACACAAAGGGCAAGACAAGGAACATGAGACAAACCAGCAAGAAGGACGAGACCAGACAGGAGCCAAGGATAACCATGTGTGAAGAAGCCAGACAAGGAAGTGCACAGGAAACGGGGTATATATAGAGGACAAACCAGCAGGTGGCTACAGCCCCACCTGCTGGGTGGGAAGCAGAAAGCAGGGGGAGCTAAACAAGATGGACGCAAGCTGAAGGGCTTACATCATCATTACAGTCAGAAATTCTTTTAAAACTAACATATTGGCTTATTTTACGATGGTGAGATGCAGGGGTTATCTGACAACTGGGCCAAATTTCTTCTGTTGGTTTGAGAAAAGGGCTAGTTTTTGTGGCCATCATTCTGTGAAGAATCTGTCTATGTGGTGGTCCTTTCCACATTCCAGCATCCGTAATGTTTGTGACTTGGTGGAGAGAGGTAGAAAAACAATAACCAGAGTTCGAATGGCGGACAATCCAGCTATTGAGGCTACACTTTATAGCATATTAGATTTTTAACATGACATGAAAGTGAAATTGTTTATAATCTAACATTTAAACCTAAAATGATCTACCATTAAAAATTCTGACAGGTGAAGTGAATAAGACTGAAATCGTGATGCTTTGGGACGATGTTTTGCCGAGAAACATTGGATCCTAGCATTCATGTGGATGTTACTTTCACAGGTAACACCCATCTAAATATTGCTGCAGGCCAAGTACCCCCTTCATAACAGCGGTATTCTGTAATGGCACGTGCTTTTATCAGCAGGATAAGGTAGAGGGCTGTGATTGTCTTGAGCGTTTGTTCAGACTTCAAAGGTAAATTAATTTGCTTCTCTAAGAGATTGCCTGGCTCCCCATACTTTTGCTCCTGTCTAATTATTTGTTAATTAGAGTGGCAGCACCTGCTCACTCAGGTATATAAATTGTTCCTGAGTTGTAACAGGTTGCTGCTGCATTACTGATGTTCCCCGCAGTGTTGTCAGGGATAGTGGGTAGCTCGCGATTGGAAGATCATCAGTGATTGCACGGACCGGGAGATTCGGAAGTAAAATTAGGGCGTAGTATGATTAGTGTAGGGTCAGAACCTTATACTCATCCTGGTGTTCGGTTATCCTCTTCTCCGCCAAATCCAACGCGGCATTCCAGCTCACTCGCTCTGGCCGCGAGTCCCCCGCACACTCCCTTGCCGCTCCAGTCCGTTGGCTGTCTCAGTTCCCCCACTCTACACAATCGGGGAATTGGTGCCTCCCCCTCATGATTGCGTTTATTCTAGAGAAGCGTTGTACGGCATCTTTAATGTCTCGCTTCTCTCTTCTCTTCAGCAGAAACCAGGGTCCATTTCTCTCTTTCTGTCAGGAAGAGTATTCTTCTTTCACCCCTCCTGATGCTTACGTCATCGCTCTCTCTCTCCCTCTTCTCTAGTGAGCTGCAAGCTCTGCTCAGCCCAAGTGAGAGAGCAATCGCTCGCTCTGTAGATCAGGAGCATTTCTCTGTCTCAGCAGTTTAATTCACTGTGGCGTATTTCAGCGCATAAGGGAACTGTTTCCCTTATCTCTAGTTTATTTATCAAGCTTTCATAGCGCCTTGTTTTTAAGTCTGTCCCTGAATGGTGCCTTTGTTCATCCTTATTATACTTCCTAGTCTCGTGTGGCTGTCACGACTCCGTGGCGATCGCTGTTAAGTCAGTGAGTCACAAACACTACAGCCTGGGGTTTGATCCTCAGTCACACTGACTGAGGTTGGTTAGTTTCTTTTATTTTTTCCGTTATTTTTGGTTATAACTACCATCTGGAGCTAACTGCACTTGGGTCCCTAACCATTTATATTTTATTTTCACGGTTCTTCATTTTCCTATAATTATGTCAAACCATAACAGAATGCAGCAGCCAGTATTGGGACCCAGTGTTAGCTCCTGGACCTCCAGTATGGAGGTCCCCAGTCACCGCAAGTGGCAGGATTGTTTCCCCAGGTCACGGCTGGCTTTTGGGGGGGCCGTCTTGTGACTACGGCTGAGTCATGAACTATTTTTTCTATACTGACCCTCCCAAATTGCCCAGCCCTTGCCGCCGTAATCACCGGCATCCAAGTGGGGTAAAGGCAGTCCTCAACTGGACCCCCAGCCACTTATTCCTGCCCCCAAACCTGCTACTGTATTTAACATCCTGCAAGGTTCCAGGGGTGTGCAGGAATTTGTGGCTGAATTTTACGCCCTAGCTGCGGTTAGGCCCTCATTGAGCCCTTTAGAATAGGGCTCAATCAGGATGTGGATATCAAGCTGTGCTTCCTCCCACCCACCTCTTCCCTTGACCACCTGTTTGAGCTGGCTAGGTTGGCGGAAATCCGCCTCGAACAGCGTGAGAGGAACAGCTCGAGTCCACCCGCCAGATTAGTTAGCGCCACCTACCCCCATTCAAGAGCATGCTGAGCTCGGAAATTGAGCTTTCAGTGCCCCCTAGCTCTGAACCCGGGCTCGCCGTGCACGTACGCTCCGCACCTGGGCAGTTACACCATGTTCCTGAGCATTTGGTGCCCCCTGGCTGTACCTGGGTCGGAAGCGTTCGTCAGCCCCGTGTCCGAGCTATTAAGCCTCACGGTTGGTCTTTTAGCGCCGCCTAGCACCGTACAGGAGCTCTCTGCACCCATAAGCCCTGATTCCCGTGCCACAGTCTCGAAGACCGATTCCCACGCCATGGTCTCGTAGACCGATTCCTGAGCCACTGAGCTCTGCCCCTGAGTTGGCCTGGTTGTTCGCCGAGCCCAATCGAGGCGTTGGACCGGCTCTGACTTGCCCCGACCCTCCTCTTCAGCCCCTTGTTCAAGGCCCTTCCGGCCCTCGGGCACCTCTCAGTGCTTCTCAACCCTGAGTGTGTGAGACAAGTTGTCAGATTAAAGTTATTTCTGTTACCATTGTAGGTTTTTCTTTCATTAACTGAGGGGTACCAACTGTTGGAGAAATTTTAATATCTTAGTATTTAATCCTACTGCACAGTAAAGTAAAGTGTATGTAATCCTAAACTTATGTAATCCTATAGCTGTGGAACACTGTGTGTAATGATTCTTTCCAATGACTTGTTGAAAACATATACAAAACACAGACGTGCACCCAGGGTCAGCAGCAGGCCATAAAAGAAGGAGTTACAGAGGGAGCAGCGAGACCCTGACCCCTAGTCATAAAGACCATTTTATCTGTCTATATGTTGGTACACAGAATCTTGTCGTTATCTCTGGTTTTTATCTCTGCTTTTTATCTCTGGGCAGGAGACCCAGCTTGTGATTAATGAGTTTCTTATACAGCTTTCTTGTATGCTAAAACCTGCACATAAATGAACCAGTTAAAATGGGGAAGCCTTCTACCTCCTTTATCCACTCTCATACAAGTGCTCAGGCATTGCTGTATGTGAGTTGATCTCTGCGTGCACAGATAATAAATGTTGTCTACTACTCTATTCCAGCACCAGTGTCTGTGTGACTTTGTTCTACCATGTTTGAAAAGTTTCCACAACAATTTGGCATAGTCGGCAGGATCCCGTTCATTGAGAGGACGTCATTCCTAAGAAGGAAAACTGCAGCCTCACCTACCTCGCAGTAAAACTAGTTTCAGAGAAGAGGTGACTTTTCTGGATGGCGGCCCTCGAGAAAAGCTGGGATCCGAATTCTGTGCAAGGAGGTGGACTTGCAGAACCTGGAAATTGCTGGGTGAGGTTTTAGACACTTTATCTATACTGTGTTTGAAACGCTGTATACTGTGTGTGTATAGAGAAGAACTGTGTGTTCTTAAAGGAAAAGTTTCTTACTGTGTGTTAGAAACGCTCTATACTGTGTGTATAGAGAAGAACTGTGTGTTCTTAAAGGAAATGTTTCTTACTGTGTGTTTGAAATGCGCTATAATGTGTGTATAGACTAGAACTGTGTGTTTGAAACGTTCAGAGTAACAATGGGTCAGAGGGAAGGAAAAAAAAATTGAATTTCCACCACCTATTGTGCAATGCAACATTCCATCGTATGGTAGTTGATTCAGTAGATGAAAATGCATGAGCCAGTCAGTTGTGCTCAGATAGAATATTGGGAAAAATATTGTAACTTTTCACCTGAAAGGAGTTTGAATGTTGTTGAATGTTGATGTGTTACAAGCGTTAAAAACACAACTACAACAACAGCAAGACAAATACAATAAGGCTATAGAATATTGTAAAAATCTCAGGGTACATAGAAATTGTCACAATTTTCCTTGGCAACCTGATTTTCACACCTATGGGAAATGGTGACAAGCAGCACAAAAGAAAACAGTAACTGTCAGCCAGTTTCTTAATTTGCAGAGAGAATGCCTGGATGACTTCATTCCTCAGCTCCTTCTCCCACCATCGCCATCACCAGCCCCTCAACCACAAGGACCAGCCATTGTTTTCCGATCATGGACTATAGAAGACATGAAACACGTGTCTGAGGAGCTGCCTGGACTTTCTGAAGAGGAACAGGATTTTGTCACAAAAATGAATCTGCTTGTAAGATGATGGAAGCCGTCTATAAATGAGCTGGCTCGAGTATGTGTGAAAAGGATGTAACTGGAATTGATAAAAGTGCGGGGTGACCTTCCATAGAATCCTGATGACCTACGATGAGGCAGAGAACTCCGCTTATCAAAGGGAGGTCCAGCGCCTCAGGAACAGGATAACTGATTCTTTCCCGGTTCGTTTGAACCTGTCCAAGCTAACGCAGTGTAAACAACAAGATGGACAATATGTGGCAGATTACCTGCAAAGCTGGAAAAGTTACATATCCAGCACTCAGGCCAGGCGACTACCCGAGTGCAAATATGAGTGCCTGGGAGCACCACCTTAATTCTGAATTGACTGAGACCAGAAAAACAAATGTACGTGATGGCTGTGTTGAAATAGACACAGGCAGGTTGCAGACTGTTTATGCTTTTGCAATATGCGCATGTTGGAAAGAGTCTGGCAGAAAAGTTGAAGAAGAACATGGAGAAACGAGAGAAAAAGCAGTATCAGCTCCAGTGTGCTGTACTGGGAGCCATGGAACAGGAGGCGGAACAACAGGACAGGGAGGCTGTTCGACCTACAAGTGTTATTTTTGACAGCGGATGGGACACACTGCGGTGAACTGTCCAAATCAAGGAAAAAAGGATAAAAAGTTAGAGGGAGATGAGGAATGAAATCAGTGGGCTCCAAAACACATAATTCTTGAATGTGCACCCACCACACATGAAACTGGTAAGACCGTCTTAAATGATCAAATGGTGATGACAAGACCTTCTGCTTTACCTACAATTAAGTTAGAAATTAGTGGTCAAAGTGTCCAATTTTCAGTAGATACAGGCACTACCATGCCTGTATTGCGTAAAGGGGTAATCAAAACCTGAACCACGTTTATCTGATAGGAAAACGTTTGTAGTGGGAGCGGGTGGAATACCCATTGTGGAGTTTATTCACTGACGAGCTAGACTGCTATATTAGTTGTAGCGTTAATAGCTGGATTAAAGTTTCCCCAACTCTCTATACTCTCTGTTTAACCCTTTTGTCAAGTCATAAACTTTATAACACTCTCGAAATGCAATGGCCCCTTTGGACAGAATCTTACCCCACCAAGTGAAGGCCCAACATCTGGACCAGACTCTGGCTTAACAGGCCAGATAAACAACCTTTTTGCTCAAAACAACAGAAGAAACTCAGGACATGGCCAAGCCCAGATAACCTGTGCATCTCGGCTATCATAAACTAAGTTCGTGTCTCAACCTTAAAAGGGGGTTTCAGTGTTCAGACGCAGTTTTCTCCATTTCCCTGTGACGGCTGCAAAATTAACGACTTTTTTCCACAACCAGCCTGGAGCCAGAAAGACAGCCCTGGATTTATGACACCAAGAAACTATTAGCCTTTGTTCTAGAGACAAACTGTAATAATGGTATTCAACTTTTTCTGGGAACAGATTATCTTCACCTGAACTTTTTAATTAGGTCAAACATGATATTTACTTTATAATAAGTCTAAACACCCCTACAGTCGTATGAAAAAGTTTGGGCACCCCTGATAATTTTCATGATTTTTCTTTATAAATCATTGGTTGTCCAGCTCAGCAATTTCAGGTAAATATATCATATAGCAGATGAACACCGTGATATTTGAGAAGTGAAATTAAGTTTATAGGTTTTACAGAAAGTGTGCAGTAATTATTCAAACAAAATTAGGCACGGGGCATAAATTTGGGCACCCTTGTCATTTGAATACCTTTAGCACTAATTATTGGAACACAAAATTTTTGTAAGCTCATTGACCCTTGATCTACATACACAAGTGAATCCAACTATGAGAAAGTGTTAAGGTGGCCAATTGGAAGTTTTTCTCCTCTTTGCATCTTCTCTGAAGAGTGGCAACATGGGAGCCTCAAAACAACTCTCAAATGGCCTGAAAACAAAGGTTGTTCAACATCATGGTTCAGGGAAAGGGAAAAGCTCTCTCAGAGATTTCAGCTGTCAGTTTCCACTGTGAGGAACATAGTGAGGCAATGGAAGACCACAGGCACAGTTTTAGTTAAGGAACTCCCGAAGTGGCAGACCAAGAAAAATCTCAGATGGGCAGAGGCGAAGGATGGTGAGAAACAGTCATAGTCAAGCCACACCATACCACCTCCAAAGACCTACAACCTCATCTTGTTGCAGATGGTGTCACTGTTCATCGTTCCAACTATACAGCGCACTTTGCACAAGGAGAGGCTGTATGGGAGAGTAATGCAGAAGAAGCCTTTTCTTCAGACACGCCACCAACAGAGTCACTTGAGGTGTGCTACAGCACATTTGGACAATCCACCTTCATTTTGGAATAAAGTGCTGTGTACTGATGAAACTAAAATTGAGTTATTTGGACATAACAAGGAGCGGAAAAGGAACACAGCATCCCAAGACAAACACTTGCTACCCACAGTAAAATTTGGTGGCGGTTCCATAATGCCCGCGGGACTGTGTGGCCAGTGCAGGTACTAGGAATCTTGTTAAAATTGAGGGTCGCATGGATTCCAGTTAATATCTCCAGATTCTTAAGAACAATGTTCAAGAATCAGTGACAAAGTTGCACCGAGGCCAACGACCCCAAACCCTGCTCATAATCTACTAAGGCATTCATGCAGAGGAACCAGTACAACGTTCTGGAATGGCCATCTCAGTCCCCAGACATGAATATTACTGAAAATGTGGGCTGTCCATGCTTGGAAACCATCAAAGATGACTGAACTGGAGATGTTTCTAAAGAAGAATGGTCCAAAGCACCTTCAACCAGAATCCAGACTGGAAGCTGTAGGAAGCGTTTAGCGGCTGTTATTTCTACAAAATGAGGATCTACTAAATATTGATGTAATTTTTCTGCTGGGGTGCCCAAATTTATGCACCTGCCTAATTTTGTTTGAATAATTACTGCACACTTTCTGTAAATCCTATACACTTCATTTCACTTCTCAAATATCACTGTGTTCATCTGCTATATGATATATTTAACTCAAGTTGCTGATCTGAACAACCAATGATTTATAAACTAAAATCATGAAAATTATCAGGGGTGCCAAACTTTTTTCATACGACTGTATATGTACTTCACTATTCCATACAAAGAATGGATCAGAGATATTCCTCGTACCCACAAATATATAATCGTGTATATATATATATATATATATATATATATATATATATATATATATATATATATATATATATATATATATATATATATATATATGTGTGTGTGTGTGTGTGTGTGTGTGTGTGTGTATGTTACTGATATGTATTTTCATCTCTATTTGGTTAATGTTTTAGTATAACGATCATTTTTATCTGTAATATGATCCAGTTGTGCTATACTTAGTTGTGATTAGGAATAACAGCTGTTTTATCTGATCAATATCGATCGCTCGTTTTATACTGTTTCATACTTATAAAAGAACCAAAATGAAGTGTTATTTAGAATGTACTGTTTTTTCTACATCTTGAATCGATCGTATTATGTGTTTAAGGAATAGCAGATGTATGTGCTGTGGCTAGAATGCTTTAAAAATGTTCTAGTTTATCAATTCAAGGTGCTTTTGATCATCTGAACCTTACAACATAGTCTGCATCTAAACTTGTAACTTTGAGAATTTTCGGTTATTATGTGATACTTTTCATCTCTTTTAGATATGTAGGAATATATTTATCCACCTTTATCTGTGGCTCGTATGGTGAAATAAGACACAACCACATAGGAGGGATTGACTGATGAGTCAGCTTCTCATTGGCTAAGTAAGGGCAACTCCTTATGTCCCGCCTCCAGCCGCTTACGAGCTGGAACATTCAAAAGCAACGCGGTCCGACCGCGTGTTGAGCTAGCTTCAAGTCTCGTGTGTTTGTTTTATTCTCTTTGTTCTTCAAGTCTTTTCTTTGTCTTTTAAAGTTGCAGTTTTTCTTTTTGTCAGCCTTTTTATCCATTTTTGCTCAAGTTTTAGCACTTATTTTAAGTTTCCTGTGCCCAGCAGTCTTAAGTAGTTCGCTATTACCGAATTAGAAGATAGTTGAAAGACCAGCCAGCCAAGATCTACTTCATGCTCTGCCATTTTCATACCATACAAGTTTTCCAAGTTTTTGTTGAAGCTCGTGGTGCTAGAAAGTGTTCGACTCCACCTTTATCTGTGGCCAAGATAGAATCTGAGGCGCACGCACACAAGTCTAGATCCGGTAGACCCTGACCACCAACGCAGGGAAGAAGCGGAACCAAAGCAAGGCCCGCGACACATCCGTGGCACCAAGCCAATGGCTGGTAGCCGATCATCACGAGGTCCCCCGAACCGTCGCGTCAAATCGGAAGTGAGACCGCTACTGTTCCTCCGTGCGATCTCGGATGACAAGCGGAAGCCCGGCTCCGTTCCATCTCCGCGTGAGCCCTCTGCATACAGGCAGGAAAGTACCTCTTGGTGTGTCTTATCTGGGTCCCTGATTCTAGAATCTTGCGTTTGATCTTAAAACCACGCTTCAACATATACTTATCCACGCCTAAGTAGCTTCTACCATACTATTCACGTTCAACGTAATTTGTTTAGTAATAACTCACTACGTCGTTACAAACTAGTTCATAACATTGCAACGTTGGTTATTATTGTGCGACCGATAAGTTAGTTAGTCATTTTGTTTTCTGATTTTTAATTACTGTGATATGTACGCTTGCCTTTATTCCCTGTTTCCCATACTGTGATATATACATGTTCATCGTCATTTTATGATTTTAACTCTGATACACTCGTTATTACATCAGATAGTCTGTTTATATCGCCTTGTTTTGCAATTAATAAACTTTTTATAAACCTTTTGAATTTGCCGCCTGGTGTGAGAGTTCATTCATTCAAAGGTCGAGAAATACAACTTGAATTCACTATTCAGACCTAGACTGATCAATTTCTCTTTTCAACTAGTTTCCGGATCCACCAGTCCCCGAAGATCCGGTGGTGCCCCGTTTTATTTTTATTTTTATTATTATTATTATTATTATTATTATTATTATTAAAAATTAATCCAATTTAAGTGTAGTCTTAGGTTTGCTACATAGTGATAGCAGCGTATTCCTACAACACGCCTTCCTATTGTCCCCAACTTGCCCTGTAAATCTACTAGCTAGAGTTCTAATGTGTAAATTATATTTGAAACTTACATGCACTCTCGAGGGTCCTGACATCACCACTTTGAATTGTGTGCAAGTTCCATTGCCCCACCAAGTGTGTGGTCAGGATGGAACTTGTTTCCCTGTGACCTCTGGATACCTTATCTTGACTGGCTGCATAGGACCTATAAGTATGACCAGATTAAGAAACCAGAGGACTTGCATTGCACTGTTAGTGTGGAGGATTGGCCTGTTGATTTGGAACATCTGTGTGAGTTCCAGTCCAGAGATACAGAGGTGATCTCTGCCCCAAACCTGTTTGCTGGAAAACAGTTGGCGGGTTGTGTTGTGAACCTGAAGCCAGATCAGGTTGTGTGGTTTCGAGGCGAGGTGCCCCATGTGTGTGGTTGGCCAAAATGTGTGAGAATGAATGGAGAGACATGTCTGTTTTTATTTTTGATTGCGATCAAATTACCGATTGGAAACCCATTAGACTAAAGCTAGGATTACTTAACATTAGATCACTTACAAACAAAGCAGTGATTGTAAATGAAATAATCACTGATAAACGTTTACACGCTCTCTGTCTCACTGAGACTTGGATTAGACCTGATGAATATTTAGCCCTAAATGAAGCCTCACCTCCTGGATACAGTCATGCTAATCGCCCTCGTCCTAATGGTCAGGGGGGAGGCATAGCCACAATTTTTGACAAATAGCTAAGTGTTACAACTAAATCCCATTACAAGGCTAATTCTTTTGAAATACTGATTCTTAATGTGACTGATCATCATTATGGAAACCACACTCTGTCCAGCTTATCACTATTTACCGACCTCCTGGTCCCTATTCAGAATTTCTTCAGGAATATGCTAACTTTCTTTCCTGCTTACTACTGTCAACAGATAAGGCTTTAATTGTAGGTGATTTCAATATTCACTTTGACAATGAGCAGGATCCACTTAGAATTGCTTTCGAGTCCATCTTAGAATCCATGGGTATCACTCAGAATGTGATGGGACCAACCCACCGCTGTAGTCATATTTTAGATCTAATATTGACATTTGGTATCAATATAGACAACATTGATGTTTTCCCACAAAGTAATTCGATTTCAGATCACTATCTTTTAGTATTTGAGCTATCTCTAATAAATAAAATCCTTCTGCCTCGTTATCACACCAAGCGCACTATCACATCTGCTACTCCAGCTGCGTTTATTAAAAACCTACCAGACTTAAAATTTAATACACCTACGGAGATCAATCAATCATCTTGAGTGTGTAAATGACTAATTAAGAATGTGTGCTTCGCTCAACCCTGGACACGACTGCTCCTGCTAGGGTCAAACGCATTAGGGAAAAAAGGCTAGCACCATGGTATAATGACCAACACACCCGTACCTTAAAAGCAAAGAACACGGCATCTAGAACACAAGTGGAGACATAGTAAATTGGAGGTGTTTTAGATTGCTTGGAGGGACAGCATGGCAGAGTATATACGCATGCTCTCACTAAAGCTAAGGCTGCATACTTCTCTTCAATCATAGAGAAAAATAAGAATAATCCAAGATTTCTCTTTAATACAGTCTCCAAATTAACAAAAAAACCCACAGAAAGTGATTCTCTCGTTCTATGTAATTTTAACAATAATGATTTCATGACTTTCTTTAATGATAAGATAGAAAACATTAGGCATCAAACTCAAACTCAATGCTCATCACATCACCAAACTGTTCAGTTCCACCTTCTAGATGCAGCACTAGTGAAGACATCTGTTTAATGAGCTGTAAATCAAGATTAGAATCTTTTACCCCAATTACTAATACTGAACTATCTGCACTGATCAGCTCGTCTAAGTCATCAACATGTTTATTAGATCCAATTCCTACACGTTTACTCAACACGTAATACCTAGTATTATAGAGCCAGTGTTAGTTATTTTAAATTCATCTCTTACCTCTTGCCGTTATCAAACCACTGATTAAAAAAGCCAATCTTGACCCTTGTGTTATATCTAATTATAGACCAATTTCAAATCTAACCGTTTTTGTCCAAAATCTTAGAAAAAGCTGTCTGTCAGCAGCTCTGCAGTTACCTCCAAAGGAATGAAATTTATGAAACATTTCAGTCTGGCTTCAGGCCCCATCATAGTACTGAAACAGCATTAATTAGGGTACTAAATGACTTGTTAATGTCCTCAGATAAGGGATGTGTTTCTTTTCTTGTTCTGTTAGATTTAAGTGCAGCATTTGACACTATAGATCATGATGTTTTACTAAACAGACTAGAAAATACTGTAGGTATTAAGGGATCAGCACTTTCTTGGTTTAAATCCTACATAACTGACCGGTACCAGTTTGTTCATATAAATAATCTAAGGGTCTAAGCTCTCAAAAGTGACGTATGGCGTGCCTCAGGGGTCATTGCTTGGCCCGCTTTTATTCTCTCTGTACATGCTGCCACTAGGCTCAGTTTATTCGTAAACATGGCATTAGTTTCCACTGCTATGCAGATGATACACAGCTGTACATATCAGCCAAACCTAATGACAGCCTTACAATCAACAAAATTGAGGACTGTGTAAAGGAAATAAAAGATTGGATGTTATTTTAATTTTCTCTTACTTAACTCCGTTAAAACTGAGGTTCTATTAGTGGGACCCAAGGCTGTGAGAGACAGGTTGGCTACATCTATCCTAAACCTAGATGGCTGTCCAGTATTGCCCAGTCCGTCTGTAAAAAAACTTAGGGGTCACATTTTGATTCAGATCTCTCCTTTGATGAGCACATTAGCAGCACTCACTCGAATTTCTTTCTTTCATTACGTAATATCGCTAAACTTATAAACTTATATAATATCCTCTATTTTATTGAAGCAGAAAAACTTGTTCATGCATTTATAAACCTCAAGGTTGGATTACTGTAATGCCTTACTTACTGGATGCTCTAGTAAAATCTATAAATAAACTTCAATTAGTTCAAAATGCAGCCCACCCGAATGCTAACTCGAACTAGAAAATTTTGATCATATCACTCCTGTTCTATCATCACTACACTGGTTACCAGTCAAATTCCGCATTAATTACAAAATACTTACAAATAACTTATAAAGCTCTACATGGCCTGGCCCCACATTATCTGAGTGAACTCTTAGAGTTTTACAATCCAACTCGTCTACTTTGTTCGCAGGGTGCAGGACTTCTTTTAGTTCCTAGAATTAAAAAAGTCACAGCCAGGGGAAAGGCTTTCTCATACATGACCCCCCAACTATGGAATAAACTTCCCACTTTCGTTTCAAGATTCAGACACTCTCCAAAGTTTTTAAGTCTAGGCTAAAGACATACCTATTTACACAGGCTTTTGACTAGATTTAGAACCAAGATGCATGGCTTGGGTCCACTGGGGCCGGAGTCTGGAGTCATGTCTGGCCTGGCCTGCCTTGCCGCTAGCAGGGAGTGTCGAGTGGGTGGTCTGGCTGAACTGGGCTTCGGTCCTCATGATCTTGACTCGTGCATTTTTGCCTTAAAATAAGGGCAGAGCTGTGGGTTCATAGTCAAAGAGTCTTATGGTGATCAGAGACGTTGGGTTGCTGTCTTCTGCCTCCCGTGGGGTTGCCGATGTTTCATGTGATCCCTCTTGGCTGTTTTTCCTACCAGTTCTCCTCTTTCTAGCTATGCTGCTATAGCTAATGCTGCCGGGGTCTCATGCTACACATGGCATCAGTGATTGACATGGCATCAGTGATTGTTAATAGACACTGTGCTCTTAATCAATAACTAATTGCATTTGCTGTTTTCTCTCTGAGCTGTGTTCCGGTGCCGGTTCTAGCCCCACACATGATGTTCATCCGTTGCAGCTCCACTCAAGCTGCTTCCGTCATCAGGTCTAGCCCCACCATACCCGAGCCACTTAATGCCGATGTGCATACTTCACATTTTATTCGAACTTTGAATTCATGACATTAGTTTCGCTCTTAGATTTATCATCTACACCGCCCACCTAGGTTGGGTCCCTTTTTGAGTCTTGGTCCTCCGAAGGTTTCTTCCTATAACACTCAGGGAGTTTTTCCTTGCCACTGTCGCTCTAGGCTTGCTCTATATGGGAATGGACGTAGTTATTAGGAGATAATCTAACCTTGTAAAGTTGCTTTGAGATAATGCTCCATTGTAAAAAGCGCTATATAAATAGATCTGACTTGACTTGATATTTGATGTAATTCTAATGTAGGGAGCTCCCGAAGTAAAAATCACTCCAAAGGAGTGAATACACTGTGTACACACCAATACCCTCTGAAAAAGGAGGCCATCGATGGAATAACTCTTGTTTTCAATAGTTTATTGAAGGGAGGAATTATTGTAGAATGTCCTTATTCAATGTGTTGTAGCCTAATTTGGTACCCTAGATGGGACTTTTCATCCAGGTTTGACCAGAGCAGAGGACGAGCTTCGGGGACGCCCGGTGAAGGTTAAAACTATCTTCACTCCTGTACCTTGTTGTTTCAGAGAGGAGGAACGCTCGATTACTGTATCTGTGTCTGCCTGGTGCTACAGTCCTAAGACCCACAAGCTGAGAAAAGCATTCTTTTATTTAAGTTTGTTGTACTATATGTGCATTTACATATAGCTAAGTCTTTTTTTTCTGTTCAAGGTGTCAGCTATGGCCAGTGAAAAGCAAGACTGGAGTAGGGTTAAAATTTGTTTTTGATTTGCTACTTTTAGGTGCATGTATGTGTGATGTGAGACAAGTGTGAAACTGCAGATAAGGGTGAGAACAATGACAGTGTAGAAATAACAACTGGAAGTGCTTTATACAAGCAAGTGCATTTAGAAAAATAGAATAAATAAAAGTATAATAATAAATGTGAATAATAGAATAATAACATGAAATTGTTAGGGACCGACCAGGTAACACGATTCTGGCCGAGGGAAGAATGTGGGAGAGGGAGGACCCAAGTGCAGGATAATATGGATAGGGAAATATCACTCCTGGTGATAACTTTGCCAAGAGAACAAATATAGGTATATAACCTCTTAGGGTAAAAGTGTAAGAGATGGCGGCACCGCCACCGAGAAGAACTCAGACACTCGTAGGAGAGGCTGTGAGCGAGATTCGATCCACACGACTGGTGTTTCCAGTGGCAATGACGTTACCCTACTACCCCGTGTGGCCGCGAGAGGACGTATGGATAAGAAAAGGTTTAAAGAGCGTAAAGGGCATACAGATGGGCCGTTTAAAACGGACTCAAACAAATGTTATATGCAGCCAAAAGGGGCTTTAACGGAGAGGTTTCAAAACTACAAATAATAAACAGACTAACGCCCGTGGCGGGAAGGCATAAGTAGGCAGAAAGAGATCGCTGTATTGAGAAGCTCACCGGGAACTGCGCATGCCAGCAGTAGCAACGTCCTCTGCCTAGAGCGCGTGCACGCCGAGTTGAACGCGATAGCGCCCCGCTATACTTCAAGAAAAAGGAATATTAAAGTACTGGACCGTGTGATCCACGTACGGCGAGAGATCCCAACTGGGGATATACATACAGGGCTTTGCATAGGGAGAACGACAGCCTATCTGTGGCGGCGAGCGAGTGCTGAGGAGCGCCGGAATCAAAGAT
The DNA here is from genome assembly GCA_025084515.1 of Ancistrus triradiatus. Classification (NCBI taxonomy): domain Eukaryota; kingdom Metazoa; phylum Chordata; class Actinopteri; order Siluriformes; family Loricariidae; genus Ancistrus; species Ancistrus triradiatus. Next base: position 62,787 of record JAJAGP010001916.1, read on the forward strand.
GGAGGAAGAGAGGTCAGTAGCGTTGCTAAGCCTTTTCCTACCTAATTCCCTGGCATTGAATCACCTCGAGTCTCCCGATCTCTACTCGGCTGATCCGCTTATCAGACCAGTCGTACCTCTAAGCCCTATTAATTCGCAACTGAGAACTCTCTTCCAACACAAAGAATTTGCGTATGAGGAACGATAGCGCACCGACGGGCGGCGTTTAGGAAGCCGTATTTGTACTAGTGCGGCGGCCATGACGGCGCGGCCGGTGCCGCCCTCCGGTTTGCGATGCGTGAACCGTAACAGAAATAAAATAGAAACATTTTAAAAGTGCAGATGCAATAAAGAATATGGGAAATAAAACATATAAAACATTAACAATATGTTAACCTAAAGTAGTGGTTGCAGATTCGAAAATAAATTGTTAATATAGTAGGTATTAACATTTGTGAACGTGAACTTGTTGTGTATTTTGAACGGTGGAACTCTACTGTGCTAAACTTTCTGTGGGCGAATCTATTCCTATCGTATCAATTTCTTTTAAGTTTTGAGACCTTATATCGTACACATTTTGAGACCTTATCGTACTATCTATGGATCTCAGTGTTTTTTCCATGACACTTTCTTCTCGAACAGGGTATGTGCTATAAACCTTGATTACTACAGGAGTAGTATTTCACTTTTAATATGTTTTCTTTAATCAAACTATGTGGTTTGTGTGTTTTGTCTACCAATGTAGAACAGTCTGAAGTTTTCATGAGTGACAGAGTACTCTTTCTCTGTCTCCCTGCTTCACAGGTTTTACTGTAGCCAAGGCCAAATCACTGATCTGTTCTTTGATCCTCCCATATGATAAGCTGGTTAACATCTCAGATCTTTTGAATTGAGACAAGGGCATTTGTGCATTGTGTTTTGAATGTATATAGTAAAGGTTAACTTTATTTAACACTGATCTTGCATGTTTTAAAAAGTAAGCAGAAATCAATAAATCATGCTCAGAGTTTACTAATGCTTTGTTATGAAGAACACATTGGTCTGATATGTTTACACTATAATTACTGTAGTTGAACCTTATAAGGTGTTTTACATGTTAATCGACTCTGTTTGAGGTATCATTTAATTTAGGCTCGGCTGAAGGGGTGTGAAAGTGGATTGTTTTTAAAGGCTGACTTAAACATTCCTCTAGACTGAAGAAATGAACATTAATGTTTTTTATATTTAGGACTCCCAGGGATGCATGGATTGCTGTTAATGACATTGATGATGATTCCAGTTCTAAAAACCAGAAAGGGGAAACAAAAACTGGATTTGCCATTGTAACTCACACTTTGCAATCAGGAAATCTTCCTCCACAGTACTCAGCATAGGCAGCTGAGTTGATAGCGCTGATTGAAGCCTGTACGTTAGCAGTTGACAAAACTGTAAACATTTACATCAATTCCAGATACGCTTACGGTGTTATCACGATTTTTGAACCCTCTGGTGACAGAGGAACTTTTGATGTCTTCAGGTAAGACTGTTGCACACCACAAACTAGTGTCTGCGCTTCTGGATGCCATTTCTACTTTCCTCATTTTGCGAAAATGGCCCACGGGGTGGACCATTATTCAAAGTGAGGTATGGTAGAAATGGTTAGTTCACAGTGGTATGCCAAAGGCTTCTCTAATTACTCACACAATTTTTCTCAAAAATGTCTCACGTGTTTAAAAACAATTTGAACAGGAGCAATCAGACATGAACATACTAAAGGGCACCAAGAACCAGATATGCCATTTGATTATTTGCAAATGGATTTCATTGAATTATCACCTTGCCAAAAGAAAAGGTATGTGCGTGTTATCATTGACATGTTCTCCAAGTGGGTGGAAGCTTATCCTACCACCCACCAAGATGCACTGACAGTGGCTGAATGCATCCTAAGGGAGGTGATTCCTAGATTTGGACTCCCCAGGAAGGTTTCGTCTGGTAACGGCCCAGCATTTTTGGGCAAGGCACTCACCTACATTAGTGACATGATTGACATGCCACTACACAAACATTGTACATATCACCCTCACAGTGCAGGTCTGGTGGAGAGAACAAATGGTACCATTAAACAAAAACTGACGAAAGTTTGTCATGAGACAGAATTGAATTGGGTAGAGGCCCTGCTGTTAGTAGGTATGGGACTTGGACAAAGAGCATCTTCCAGAACTAAACTCTCCTCATTTGAAATTATATTTGGGCGACCCTCACACACCAGCTGCACTCCGAATGAGATACTGACCCTAGAGGATGATCACATGCAAAGGTATTGTGCTACGTTGTGTTCTGTTTTGTCTGATGTGTACAGGAGGGTGAAAGAGGCACTTCCTAGCCCAGCAGTAACTGGACACACTGTGAAACCAGGGGACTGGATTCTTACAAAGTTCTACAAGAGGTCGAACTGGAAAGCTGACAGGTGGCAAGGACCATTTCAAGTGCTCCTAACATCACACACAGCTGTAAAAATTGCTGAAAGAGACACTTGGATTCACATCAAATTCCTTGAATTCACATCAGAGACATTGGATTCACACTGTAAAAGAGCTCCCAAACCAGGAGAAGAACCACAGGAGACGACAGAATCTAAAGAGTAGGGATCCTGACCTTCTCATTCCTAATAGCCGCGGGAAATGTGGGCCCGAAACACGTGGGTTCAGAACCCACCCCTGTAACACTCAATCCACTCAAGAAGGGATTAAAAGTGAAAAGGGTGATAGAATAGTCTGAACATGACAAGTATAATGCCAAAGCTAAAACCCAGGCGGAAATATGGACTAGTGCCTGATGGTTGTTTAGTAGTTCCAGTCATCAGGAGGGGGTTGTGTAATGGTAGGAGAAACTGTTGCACTTACATTCCACCAAACAATGCTTCTAAGGGTATCAAAGACCCTAGATCAAATGAAACACGTGGCATCGCTGCTTCAAGCTGATGAGCAGAGTAATTTCTGTGTGCTATGCGTATGTTCCAGAGGCAGTTACAGTATTAAATGCTGCACCAGCTAGCAGAGGAGTTGCCCAGTATGGTGGGATGGATGAAGATTCTGTGTCCAAATAATAGACATAGGGAGGAAGTGTTGGAGAAATTTTAATACCTTAGTATTTAATCCTACTGCATAGTAAAGTAAAATGTATGTAATCCTAAACTTATGTAATCCTATAGCTGTGGAACACTGTGTGTAATGATTCTTTCCAATGAGTTGTTGAAAACATATTCAAAACACAGACGTGCCCCCAGGGTCAGCAGCAGGCCATAAAAGAAGAAGGAGTTACAGAGGGAACAGCGAGACCCTGACCCCTAGTCATAAAGACCATTTTATCTGTCTATATGTTGGTACACAGAATCTTGTCGTTATCTCTGGTTTTTATCTCTGCTTTTTATCTCTGGGCAAGAGACCCAGCTTGTGATTAACGAGTTGCTTATACATCTTTCCTGTATGCTTAAACCTGCACGTAAATGAACCAGTTAAAATGGGGAAGCCTTCTACCTCCTTTATCCACTCTCATACAAGTGCTCAGGCATTGCTCTATGTGAGTTGATCTCTGCGCGCGCAGATAATAAAAGTTGTCTACTACTCTATTCCAGCACCAGTGTCTGTGTGACTTTGTTCACCCACGTTTGAAAAGTCTCCACTTCTTCTTCTTCTTCTTTCGGTTTCTCCCTTTATCAGGGGTCACCACAGCGAGTTAAACGTTTCCACCTCTCCCTGTCCTCCACATCCTCTACTCTCACCCCAACTCCCTGCATATCTTCATTCACCACAACCAAATAACTCCTCTTTGATCTTCCTCTCCGTCTCTTGCCTGGCAGCTCCATCGCCAACATCCTCCTACCAGTATATCCACTATCCCTCCTCTGCACATGTCCAAACCATCTCAGTCTTCCCTCTCAAATTTTGTCTCCCAATTTTCCAACCTGTGCTGTCCCTCTGATGATCTCATTCCTAATCCTGTCCACCCTAGACACTCCTAAAGAGAACCTCAACATCTTAAGTTCTGCCACCTCCAGCTCTGCTTCCTGTCTCTTTGTCAGTGCCACTGTCTCTAACCCATACAACAAGGCTGGTCTCACTACTCTCTTATAAATCTTTCCTTTCACTTTTTCTGCGACCCTTTTGTCACACAGCACTCCTGACACACTTCTCCACCCACTCCATCCTGCCTGTACTCTCTTCTTTACCTCCTTTCCACACTCCCCATTTCCTTGGACAGTTGATCCCAAGTACCTGAACTCCTGGACCTTTGTGACCACTGATCCCTGTAGCCTGACTGTTCCACCTGCCTCCCTTTCATTTACACACATGTATTCTGTCTTACTACAGTTGTCTTTCATTCCTCTCCTTTCCAGATTATACCTCCACCTCTCCAAGTTCTCTTCTACCTGTTCCCTGTTCTCACTACAGATCACAATGTCGTCTGCAACCATCATAGTCCACGGCGATTCCTGTCTGACCTCATCTGTTAGTCTGTCCATCACCAGAGCAAATAAGAAGGGACTCAGGGCCGATCCTTGATGCAGTCCCACCTCTACCTTGAAGCTATCTGTCACTCCTACAGCACATCTCACCGCTGTCACGCTGTTATCATACATGTCCTGCACTAATCTAACGTACTTTTCAGCCACTCGAGACTTCCTCATACACCACCACAGTTCCTCCCTTGGCACCCTGTCATAAGCTTTCTCCAAATCCACAAAGACGCAGTGTAGCTCTTTCTGACCATCTCTATACTTCCATCAGCAGTCTCAAAGCAAAAATTGCATCCATGGTGCTCTTCCTTGGCATGAATCCATACTGTTGTTCACACACTGTGTCACCTCATGTCTGAGCCTAGCTTCCACAACTCTCTCCCAAATCTTCATTGTGTGGCTTATCAACTTTATGCCCCTGTAAGAGCCACAACTCTGTACATCACCCTTCTGCTTAAAAATCGGTACAAGTAAACTTTTCCTCCATTCCTCCGGCATACTCTCATTCACCAGAATTCCATTGAATAATCTAGTCAAAAACACCACTCCCAGCTCTCCTAGACTTTTCCATACCTCAACCGGTATGTCATCAGGTCCCACTGCCTTTCCGTTCTTCATCCTTTTCAAAGCTTTCCTCACTTCTTCCTCGCTAATCTTTGCTACATCCTGTTCCACAATTTCTACACCATCCAGCCTTCTTTCCCTTTCATTTTCTACATTCATCAACTCCTCAAAATACTCCTTCCATCTTTCCCTCACCCTCTCTTCACCTGTCAGTACATTTCCATTTCTATCATTGATCACCGTGACATGCTGCACGTCCTTTCCAGCTCCATCTCTCTGTCTCGCCAGCAGATACAACTCCTTCTCTACTTCCCTACTGTCTAACCTTTCATATAACTCATCGTAGGCTGTCTGCTTGGCCTTTGCTACCTGCCTCTTTGCCCTTTGCCGCATCTCCTTGTACTCCTGCCTACTCTCATTAGTCCTGTCCCTGTATCATTTCTTTTTTTGCTGACCTCTTTCCCTGAATAATCTCCTGCACTTCCTTGTTCCACCACCAGGTTTCCTTTTCATCATTTGCCTCTCCAGAAGACAACACCCAGTACCTTTCTACCTGTCTGTCTAATTACTGTTGCTGCTACTACCCAGTCATCTGGGAGCTCTTTCCTATCACCCAAAGCCTTTCTCAGCTTCTCTCTGAACTCCTTACAACATTTCTTCCTTTCTCAACTTCCACCATTTGGTCCTCTGCTCTGCCTTTGTCCTCTTCCTCTTCCTAACCACCAGAGCCATCCTGCACACCACCATTCAATGCTGCCTAGCTACACTTTCCCCTGCCACTACCCTACAATCACCAATCTCTTTTAAGCAACCTCTTCTACATAGGATGTAGTCTACCAGTGTGCTCCACACTCCACTCTTATAAGTCACCCTATGCTCCTCCTTCTTTTGGAAATATGTGTTAACCACAGCCATTTTCATCCTCTTTGCAAAATCCACCACCATCTGTCCTTCTAGGTTCCTATCCTTAACACCAAACCTGCCCATCACTTCCTCATCTCCATTTTTACCTTCACCAACATGACCATTGAAATCTGCACCAATCACCAGTCTCTCCTCCCTGGGGAAATGCTCTCAACCACTTCATCTAACTCCCCCCAGAATCTCTCTTTCTCCTCTAATTCACAGCCAACTTGTGGTGCATAGCCACTAACAACATTCACCATTACACCCACAATTTCCAGCTTCAGACATATTATCCTATCTGACACCCTTTTCACCTCAACGACATTCTTTACATAGCCCTCCTTCAGGACCACACCAACTCCATTTCTCTTCCTGATTTCTCTCTGTCTCCTCACTCGCTTCCCTCCTCTTCGTCTTCGGCAAACAGTAGTCCAATTTCCGCTGGTACCCTGTTTGCTACCAGTACCAGTGGCGGTCGTTGTTAACCCGGGCCGCGACCGATCCGGTATGGTGAAATTATTATGAACTCGCATACTAGATTTGGCAAATGTTTTACACCGGATGCCCTTCCTGACGCAACCCTCACCATTTATCCGGGCTTGGGACCGGCACTAGAAATACCCTGCCTGAGCAATCTAGCGGCTGGTTTTTAAAAGTCTCCACTACACCAACAATTTTGTATACATGTGTAGTTGTCATTTACTACTTCTGTGTGGAAAACTCATATAAAGAGTAAGAGGACTGAGTAACAGTAATGGGAGAAACATTGAAAATAAAATAAAGTTGCCTGAGACTGACCAATATGCATTATGAATGTGTGAATTATGAATTATGAAAACGTGTGTTGTCATATTCAGTGTGGACTCAGGCATTTTCAGACATGCCAGGTACAGTGATGCTTCAGGTCTTTCAACATCACACTTACCCTCACCAGATGACCCAGCTAGGCTTGATCAAGCCATGGCTAAAGGAAACTGGTCTAATAAGTGATTGTTCACATTATCTGTTCCACCCTATGTAGTCATACCTGTCCTCCAGGTTCTCACACAGTGAGACAGCTATCTAGGGAGCTGAGTTATCATAACTTGCTCTTGTTTGAGATAAGTAACTGAAGATATAATAGTATATTAGTATTATCAGTACATATTTACTATGCAAACAAACTAAATAAATCAATAAATAAGCATTGAGCATCAAGGGGTGAAATATTTATATGTTGTGATGTTGCCAACAGTTTTGCACATGTGTAAAGTGAGAATGCATTAGAGCAAGAAAATCTAGGTCATCTGTCAGCATAGCAACAAAACACTATGTGTTTTTGTATAGTGAAGCTGAGTTTCCTGTCACTGTGGGCTCCAGAGCACAGTAGTATATTGCAGAGTCTGATACTGCAGCAGAGAAGATGTGCAGATCCACTCGTTTATCTTGAAGAACTTCAGCAGACAAACGTGGTGGGATGTTATCACTTAGAACTCCACTTGGAGTGATGTAAAGAAGGAACTCTGGCTTAGAGTTTGCATATTGCTTATACCAGTGTAGAATATTAACTGTACCACTGAACTGTTTGTAGCTGCAGGACAGGGTAATGTTACTACTGTCAATTTCAACTATACTGTATTTGTAGAAAGTGGCACTAGTGGATCTGCTATGGAGTGACCTGTAATAGAGATTAGAGCATGTTTTACAAAATTTACAGAAATCACAATTACATTCTGGACACATACTTTGTATGTCTTATTCACCACCTAGTACTAATGAGATAGATTAAAGAGAATGTCTATACGAACCTAATGAAACCCACAGGTACATGAATATAATGGTGAACATGATGAGTGTACTTAGTAAGGACTGGTTCTGGCATCATAAAACAGTGTAAAGCTCCACCTCACAGTATCACATGACAGTGCCAACAGTTTTTCTGATGAGTTTTTGCAGATTCATTCAGCTTCGCATACAGAATTACAAATTCATCAGCAAAACATTTTTTTGGAGACAGGCTTATGTCAATAACAGTGAAGAATATATGATGACCCTTCTCATGTAGGTGATGGAAATGTGGTGGCTTAGCGGTTATGGTAGAGTTCTGTGGGCCAGATGTTCCAGGGTTTAGATCCCACTGCTGCCAGTGCTGGGGCTTTGAGCAAGGCCCTTAAACACAATTGTTCGGATTGTAAGATTTTATCAGTTGCTCTGAATGTGGGTGTCAGCTAAATGCAGTGTTTTTTATGCTGCTACCTAATCAAATGCCGTTGACTAAGGGTTTAGTAGTAAATTAATCTTTGATTATGCCATTTCAGCCATACAATTATGATCTGCAGAACTATTGATCTAAATAATATCAGGTTTTTATTTCATTTATAATGTAATTTTAACAAAAGAAAGTTTGTGAACCCTTCAGAATTTTCTGTTTGCACTAAAGCAAGTTCTAAGACAACTCACTTAAATATATGAGACAAAATTTTATAGTTTGGCATTTATTTATTTATTTATGTTAACAATCCCATATTATACATATCAGTAAGTCGCAGAAGTAGGTGAACCTTTGCTTTCATTGTCTGGTGCAGTAATAATTGCAACTAAATATTTCTGGTTTGATCAGTCCTGTACATTGGCTTGGAGGAACTGTAGCCCATTCCTTTGTACAGAACATCTTCACTTCTGGAATGTTGGTGAGTTTCCTCCCGTTAACTGCGTCCTCATCATTTCATGGAATCAAAGTCATGGGATTGGCTTGGATATTCGAAAATATTAAATTGACACATCTGTAAATCTGTTTTGTACAATGACTTGTGTACTTGAGGTCACGTTCTTGCTGCATGGCCCACATTCTCTTCATATTCAGTTCATGGACAGATATCCTGAGTCTTTTAATGTGAAACTAAAGATTCATTATTCCAGCAGAGCAGCACATGACAATGGCAACAGTTTTTCTGATGAGTTCTTGCTGATGTTTTATTCAGGTTTGGAAATGGAATTTTGATTTATCACAGTAGCTACAGCAAATCATTTATTAGCAATTTACTAAAAAGATGATACACTAAAAGTAAAGACGGTTATGTGGGAAATTAAGAGTGCGTCGGAAAATCAACAAACAGGTGAAAAGTGGCGCAGACCCAGGGCAAGCCCTAACAAAGACAGAAGGGTGCATGAACATTTCTTTTCATTAAAGAAGGAAAGAATGAATTGGATAGACATTGTGGGAGTGTTGGCTGAGAGTCCATGACATTCACTACATATGTGAATTGTTAGTAAAACAATTATTTTCGCTAAAAGTAATCATTTGGCAATATTTTTTCATATGTAAGAATGATTGTTAACAATGGATCTGAAATGAGCACTTTGTGTGCAGTTCATGTGCTGTTAAATACATAATGCAGTCAGACAAAAATATCGGATTGCTGCAAAACTTGGCATGTAGTTAAGTCTCAGGCAGATATGTAAATAATTACATACTACATGGTCTGATTACAATAATTACATGGTCTGATTAGACACTGAGTCTTGCCACAAGAGGGCATAAAGTGCTTCCTATAAAAAGTCTCTCAGAGGCTGCTTTTTGGTAGTGTACCCCTTTGTGAGAGATTGTTGACTGCTAGACATGCCTCTATTTGCCAAGAGATGGGCAGCTGTGTCTGTAGATCTTGCACAATCATAGGTTGCCAAAGTTGGCATCCCAGCTGGTTCCATAAATGTTCGATGAGTGATAAATCTGGTGACCGGGCAGACCAAGGAATTGTTCCAATCTGGCAGAGACGTTCCTGGGAAACCCTTGCTGTTTGTGGCAAGTATTATCGGCCATCAAAAATTCCAGTTTGAAGCCCTGGCATGAAAGGCATGCCTGTTTCTGTTTGGGATCTCTGTTTGAGTTTGGAGTCCTCATAGTGAGCGCTTCAATCATGCCTGTGCCGTGGAGCGACACACTTACCCAACTGCTGGTGTGATGATTTGCATCGCATACTACAGGTGATCACTCCTAGTAGTGATACAACGGACACTAACAATTCAGCAATTATGTGCAGGACATCCTGTTGCCTGGGATGCCACCTGTAGGATCTACAGGCCCTGCTGTGAGCAAATGTGTCATAAAGGCATGTCTAGCAGTCAATGATCTCTCACGAAGAGTTACACTACTCAAAAATTAGCCTCTGAGAGCCTCTGAGAGAGGGAAGAATTTTACGCCCTCATGTGGCAAGACCCAGTGTCTAATTAGACCACACCTGTAATAATTTACGGTTCATATGCCTGAGACATAACTGCATGCTCAGATTTGCAGCAATCCGACATTTCTATCAGTGTTTTTTTTTTTGTCAATGAGTGTATATGCAGATATGTGAGACTATTTATATCCCACCGTTTACACCACAGTCAAGCATAACCAAATTTAATTGTTAAACAGGTACATTGCTCCCCCTTCAAAGAAAACTATGTAATGGTCCCTGGATTTCAAGATCCTTTTTAAGAAGTAGTCTGTGTTGCTGTGACTGAGGTCAATTAAGAACATTTGCTGAAAACATTGCTTTACAACTAATTAATGTCAACACAGTCAAATTGTACTACTTTATGTTAACCACCTTTCTGTAACATGAATCTATAAAAAAAGACAAACAGCAGTAACCTACTAACAAGTAAATATACATTTCAATAAATCTACAGTCAAACATCCCTAATTTAAGACAGCGATTACTGGATCACTTTATGATACACTACTGTATCTACAATATATTGGTTTAAAAACTTGTAATGTACAAATACTTAACATTTTAATATACTTTACCTAAAAGTTGTAAATGTTTCTCTTACACTGATTTTTGTTTATTTGATTGTTTGTTTATGTACAGTGTATATCCAGCAATTTAAATAGAACACAAGTAATGGTAACTGTTAACAGGACAAAATGCTCCTAATGACAAATTCAGGGATTGCATGTTAATATGCTTATTTCATTCAGACAGCTATCTTGGCAGATACATCAAAAATATTTCTGTAAGAAAGTAAAACCCTTTTTATTTGTCGTTTTGTCACCTGCATTAGTTTAAACACGTTTGCTTAAGTCCTTGGTCTCATGGTATTTAGTTGCTTTTTTCCAGGTACATGTTTCATAGACATTCTCAACAATTTTTTAATGTGAAAAATTGTCTATGATTTATGTCACTTCCTAGAAAACGAATATCTCAGAAAAAAAAATACTTGTGGCAAAGCTAGGGGTCCATAGTCAAAAAGATATGTGGTGATCTGATATGTTGAGTCGCTGTCTTCTTGCCTCCCAAGTGCAATCGCTTTGTTGATTGTTGAATTGTGGGTAGGGCTTGTGTGCATATATTCAGTGTCAGTTCAGAGTCTGCAGGGATTAGACTGAACTGTAGTCCTGCCAATGTTTCTATGCTCTCCACTCTAACAAGACTCAAAACTTTAAATCAGAAATGTGAAAGTATCACAACTGTCAATTGTTTCACAGATTTTTCACCTTTGCCAACATGTGTAACTTACCAATCTCTGTTCATCTTTCCAGTAGACCCTGAAAGCAGTATGTGCCACACAATACCTTCAGTATCGGCAGCCTTATCTACCCTCCCAGGTTACCCAGTCTGGTGCAGTGGTGGTAGGTGGGCATTGAAACTCCCTGTCTGCTGTCCAAAAAGTTGACTTAATTTCAGCTGTTATCTCACATCACTCTCTCCACTTGCGGGCCCTAAATGAGACTTTGAGTACTCCTAAGAAATCAGCTACTCCAGATGTTCTGTCTACTGACTTCTCATTCTTCCACTGATCACGGAAGTTTGAAAGTGGTGATGGCATGAGTGTTTCTTTATCCAAGAAATGGATTTTAACAGCACTTGCACTTTCTCACTTAGGTATCTCGTCATATGAATTCCAAGCTGCTAGTATTACATTCCCATATAACTCAGGCAGCACGGTGGCTCAAGCAGTTAGTGCTGTTGCCTTAAAGCTCCAGTTATCCCCGGAATGATCCTAACCTAGGACTCTGCCTATGTGGAGTTTGTATTCCGCTGACTTCATGGGATCAATCCGGGTGCTCTGGTTTCCTCCCACATCCCAAAGACATGCTTTAGGTTAATTGGTCACTTGAAATTGGCCAATTGTGAATAAGACTGACTAGTATCGATGTATCATTGTTTCTGTTGTAAACAGCTATTGATACCAACAGTGACCTCAAATAAAATAAATAAACAAACAGACCTTGAACAGTATCATTGATGTCTACCAGACGACTGCCCCTGCAGGTGACTTTATTTATCTTCACTTCAGATGGGTCTCCTATTACCCTGCTTGGTGACTTCAATCTTCCATTAGACAAGCTGCAGTCTTCATGTCTGTTCATACCAGAGTAGCATGTTTGTTTTGCTGTCCCCTCTTGTTTTGTGTTCACTCTTTTTAGAAGCATTCATTAGGTGGAAAACAGAGCCAGTCCCTCCATCAACTAGAGTTGCTGCATGCTTCTACAAGCCCTAGGCATACAAAAGGCCCCACGTCTCAGGGCGTGCTCACACTGAACCTGGTTGTCTTGAACCATGCTGGAGCATGATTATCCCCCCTCCCACCTTCCCCGTGTTCACACTACACTGTAATGAAACATGGCTGCTTTCATCATCATGATACTCACTTATACTTGAACCCGAATTAAGCTCCTGCGGACATGGAGGAAAGCAAACAAACTACATGGGTGGAATTCGTGCACAGAATTGAATCTGGAGAGTTGTGAAGACATAGCACTTACTGACTCCCTTCAGCCATGCATCTATTACCAAGGTCTCAATGGAATCACGAAGCGGAACTACTATCCGCTCCTCAGCTCAGCGTTTGACCTCCTCCAGGGAGCGTCAGTCTTCTCCAAGCTGGACCTGAGCAATGCCTACCACCTGGTGCACATTCAGAAAGGAGACGAGTGGAAGACGGCCTTCAACACACCCCTGGGGCATTTTGAATATCTGGTGATGCCGTTCAGCCTAACTAATGCCCCAGCTGTCTTCCAGGCCCTGGTTAAGGATGTGCTGCCCTGCTTGAGACTTCCTCAACCAGTTTGTGTTCGTCTATCTAGATGACATCCTCAGCTTCTCCAGGACTGTGGACGAACACTCGTCTCTTCGAGAACAGACTGTTCATCAAAGCTGAGAAGTGTAAGTTCCATGTGGACACAGTCACCTTCCTCGGCTTTGTCATTCTGGGGGAGCATCAAGGCAGACCCAGCCAAGGTCCACGCCGTCGCAGAGTGGCCCAAACCTTTGGGATGGAAAGAATTGCAGCGCTTTCTGGGGTTCGCCAATTTCTACCGTCGCTTCAGGCGGGACTGCAGCAAGGTCGCGGCCCCCCTCACCCAGCTCACCTCCACGAAGACTCCCTTCAAATGACCCGCCGAGGCCCATCAGGCCTTCCTTCAGCTCAAAAGGCTGTTCACCACTGCCCCAATCCTCGCTTAACCAGACCCCAGCACTAAGTTCATCAAGAAGGTTGACGCTTTCGACACCGGCATGGGGGCCATCCTTTCCCAGCGCATAGCCCCGGACAACTGCCTGCACCCCTGTGCCTTCTTCTTCAAGCGCCTCTTGCCAGCCAAACGCAACTACGATGTGGGCAATCGGGAACTCCTGGCAGTGAAGTTGGCTCTGGAAGAGTGGAGGCACTGGTTGGAAGGCCCGGAACAACCTTTCATTGTTTGGACCGACCACCGCAACCTTACTTACATCCAGTCGGCCAAACGCCTCAATGCCCGACAAGCACCTTGGCGCTCCTCCGGTGCCACTTTTGGTGGCCTTCCCTGGACACGGATGCCCGGGAGTTCAACGCCGCCTGCTCCACCTGTGCCCGCAATAAGGCCTCTCACCAACCCTCAGCGGGCCTCCTTCAACCTCTACCCACACCTGGACGTCCGTGGTCCCATATCTCAGCCGATTGCATCACTGGGCTCCCCGAGTCAGACGGCAACACCGTCATCATCACCATCATGGACCGTTTCTCCAAGGTGGTTCGGCTCATCGCCCTGCCAAAACTCCCCACGGCATCAGAGAAGGCCACCCACCTGTTCGATCGGGTGTTCAAGGTCCAGGGCATCCCGCTAGATATCGTGTCCGACAGGCATCCCCAGTACATCTCGCAGGTGTGGAGAGCCTTCTGACAGACCCTCGGGGCTAAACTGAGCCTCACTTTTGGTGTCCACCCACAGTCGAACGGGCAGGCTGAGCAGTCCAATCAGGAGATTGAGGCCACTCTGCGTTGAATGACGGCAAATCTTCAGCCGTTCTCCTACAAATATGCCGATCGATCACCCAGACGACGGCAGATAGTCTCTGCCTCTAACGGGTACCTGGCTCTACCATTGTTCTATACTATTAGCTTAGCCTAGCATTAGCATTAGCTCTGCGTTAGCTTCTCGGCTTACCAGCCGCTGTTTCCAGTCTTTTTCCTCAGCTCTCAGGCTGATTATTGTTTGACTGCCGAATTTAACTCTACCTTCAGTGTTATCTAGGCTCCAGTATCTAGTCTTCGGCTAGCACACCACTGTTTGTCTTCTCCAAGGAGTGTGACTACTGGTACCCTCTCTCCTTCCCCGAGTTCCCGGTCTCCACTTTCGCCGTTCCCTCACTGACTGGACCCCCCCGCTGACCTCTACAGCTCAGGACCCATGGAAGCAACCTCACACAGCCGTGATTCAAAATTGTTTGTGCACTGCATATACTGCAAAGGGATGTTTGTCCATAAAGACCTATGGCGACCTGTAAGATGGTCAGAGCTAATCTCACATACAGCTTTAAACACACTGAATGAAGCCAAGTTCAACAAGCCATCAACACTGCCTTTCACTCGTGATGTTCAGATTCTTCATTAAACATCTGGAGACAGCAGCAGATGCAGCATCTGAAAACCTGAAAAAGACAGTCAACAAGCAAGCTATGCAGCGCTTGCTAAAACTACACTTGCAAGAATCATTTTCTTTTGTCAATGCGGAATTTAACGTAACCAGTGTGGTGATGAAGGAACAGGAGTGATATGATAAAATTTTCTAGTTCGAGTTAGCACTCAGGCGGCTGCATTCTGAACCAATTTAAGTTTATTTATAGATTTATTAGAGCATCTAGTAAAAAAAGATCCAGCCTTGAGGTTACAAACACATGACCCAGTTTCTCTGCATCATTAAAAGAGAGGAAATTTCTAAGTTTAGCAATATTATGTAATTGAAAGAAAGGACTTCGAATAATGTTGCTGATGTGTGCATCAAAGGAGAGATCTGAATCAAACATGACACCTAAGTTTTTTACAGACGGACTGGGCAATACTGAACAGCCATCTAGATTTAGGATAGATGTAGCCAACCTGTTTCTCACAGCCTGTGGTCTGACTAATAAAACCTCAGTTTTATCGGAGTTAAGTAAGAAAAAATTAAATGACATCCAATCTTTTATATCCTTTACACAGTCCTCGGTTTTGTTGATTGTAAAGCTGTCATTAGGTTTGGCTGATATGTACAGTTGGGTTTCATCTGCATAGCAGTGGAAATTAATGCTATGTTTACGAATAATTGAGCCTAGTGGCAGCATATACAGAGAGAATAAAAGCAGGCCAAGCACAGACCCTTGAGGCACGCCATACTTCACTTTTGAGAGCTTAGAACGTAGATTATTTACATAAACAAACTGGTACCGGTTGGTCAAGTAGGATTTAATCCAAGAAAGTGCCAATCCCTTAACACCTACAGTATTTTCTAGTCTATTCAGTAAAACATCATGATCTATAGTGTCAAATGCTGCACTTAAATCTAACAGAACAAGAAAAGAAGACATCCCTTATCTGAGGACATTAATACATCATTTAGTATCCTAATTAATGCTGTTTCCATACTATGAGGGGGCCTGAAGCCAGACTGAAATGTGTTTCATAAGCACTATTACTTTGGAGGAAACTGCAGAGCTGCTGATAGATTTCTTTTTCTAAGATTTTGCAGAGAAAAAGTAGATTTGGAATTAGTTTATAGTTAGATATCACACGAGTCAAGATTGACTTTTTTTAATCACTGGCACACTTAAAGGATTTGGGCACATTACCAAAGGTAATGTGGTAAGCTAATTATTTAAAATAATTTGGAGTGGCTCTATAATACTAGGTGTCACTTCTTTGAGTAAATGAGCAGGAATTGGATCTAATAAACATGCTGATGATTTAGTTGAGCTGATCAGTGCAGATAGTTCAGTATTAGTAATTGGTGTAAAAAATTCTAGTCTTGATTTACAGCTAATTAAACAGACATCTACATTAGTGCTGCATCTGAAGGTTGCTGAATAGTTTGATGATGTGATGAGCATCGAGTTTTATGGCTAATGATTTCTGTCATATCAGTAAAGAAAGTCATGAAATCATTACTGCCAAATTTACGCAGAATATCAGAATCACTTTCTGTGGGGCTTTTAGTTAATCTGGAGACTGTATTAAAGAGAATCTAGCATTATTCTTATTTTTCTCTATGATTGTGGGGAAAAAATGCAGCTTTAGCTTTAGTGAATGCATGCTTATATTATGCCATGCTATCCCTCCAAGCAATCTTAAATACCTCCAATTTACTATGTCACCACTTACGTTCCATACTCCATGCTGATTGCTTTAAGGTATAGGTGTAGTCATTGTACTATGGTGCTAGTCTTTTTTCGCTAATGCATTTGACCCTAGCAGGAGCAACTCTATCCAGGGTTGAGCGAAACACACATTCTAATTGGTCATTTACATGCTCAAGATGATTTGGGCTCTGTAGGTGTATTAAATTTTAATTCTGGTAGGTTATTAATAAATGCAGCTGAAGTAGCAGATGTAATAGTGTTAGGGACTGTGGTAGCCTAGCGGGTAAGGTACTGGACTATGGACCAGAAGGTCCAGGGTTCAAATCCCACCTCTGCCAAGCTGCCACTGTTGGGTCCTTAAGCAAGGCCCTTAATCCACAATTGCTTGGATTGTAAGACTGTACCAATTGTAAATCGCTCTGGATAAGGGCGTCTGATAAATGCTGTAAATGTAAATGTAGTGTGCTTAGTGTGATAACGAGGCAGTATGATGTTATTTATTAAAGCTAGTTCAAATACTAAGAGATAGTTATCAGAAATCAAATCAAGGAAAACATCAAGGTTATCTATATTGATACCAAATGTTAATATTAGATCTAAGATATGAGTACAGCGTTAGGTTGGTTCCATCACATTCTGAGTGACACTAATGGATTCTAAGACAGACTCAAATGCAGTTTGAAGTGGATCCTGCTCATTGTCAAGTGATTATTAATATCGCCTACAAATAAATCCTTATCTGTCGAAAGTAATAAGCAGGAAAGAAAGTTAGCAAATTCCTGAAGAAATTCTGAATAAGGACCTGGAGGGTGGTAACTAGTGATAAGCTGAAAAGAGTGTGGTTTTGACTTCCATGACGATGGATCAGTCACATTTAAGAATCAGTTTTTAAAAGGAATTAGCCTTGTAATGGGATTTAGTGGTAACTAAAAAAACGTGGTTACGCCTCCCCCCTGACCATTAGGATGAGAGTGATGAGCATGACTGTATCCAGGAGGTAAGGCTTCATTTAAGGCTAAATATTCATCAGGTCTAATCCAAGTTTCAGTAAGACAGAGAGCATGTAAGCATTAATCAGTGATCATTTTACTTACAATCACTGCTTTGTTTGTAAGTGATCTAATGTTAAGTAATCCCACCTTTAGTCTAATATAGCTTCTATGGGAGCTACATGTGTTTATACTAATGAGATTATTAAAACAGACTTTTTGAGTGTGTTTATGTTTAGGAGAGATGCGGGTAACAAAAACAGTTTCAATAACGTGAGTTCTGGGTGACGTTGTATGGCTGCCAGCAGACAGTTGGTTAAGCCTGACTGTCTGCTGCCTGACCCCGGCTCTGGATTGTCAGCCCCTAACTAACCCTGCCATAAGACTATGGGCAATGTTGCAGGAGATGAGAGCAGAACCCGCCTGAGTGGGATGGACACTGTCACATCCTAAAAGGCCAGGCTTACCCTCAAAGGTTGTCCAATTATCTGTAAAGTCCAAGTTGTTTGTAGAGCACCACTTGAAGAGCCAGCAGTTCAGTGACCATAACCTGCTGTAGGCTTGGTCTCCTTGCTGCATTGGGATGAGGCCAGAGAACACTACTGCATCAGACATCTCTCCAAGATGGCAGCGCGTTAACACGCAGTGGCCGCTCTGGGGTCGAAAAACGGTGTTGTTCTGTTGTTTTCAGAAAAGTTTGTAAGTTTGTTTAGGACAGTTTTGTTTATAAACGTATGGAAACCACTTTGGACTTAGTTTACAATCGCCAGACACTGCTATAATTGAGAAAACAGTCAGAAACCAACCTGCAAGATGATCTGCTGCAAACTCTGCATGAACTCTGCCTACTTCGCGAACCAGGCCTGCAGTCCTTTGTGTTACCTGAAGCAGGTGACAGGGCGAGGGGGCGCCGCAAGCAGTGCTCGAGGAAGCAGAAGCGTGGAAAGCGAGCCGGGGTCCGTGCTAGGCTAAAAGCTAACCCAAGCCGGCCAGCTCTACCATCGTTATTCCTCGCAAATGCATGCTCTCTGGAGAATAAACTGGACTGTATCAGACTTCAGCGAACTACCCAACGTGAGTACAGAGACTGTTGTGTTTTAATGTTCACTGAAACATGGCTTAGCGACAACATTCCAGACAGTGCCATTCAGCTAGACGGGCTAGCATCGTATCGCGCCGATAGAAATGCAGCTCAGTCCGGAAAAACACGAGGAGGAGGCGTTTGTGTTTACATTAACACCAAATGGTGCAAGGACTCTGTGCTTGTTGTGGCGTACTGTTCTCCAGTGGTGGAATTTGCTTTTGTTAGATGGAGACCTTTTTATTTACCACGGGAATTCACCAGCATGCTTATTGTCGCGGTGTATCTTCCGCCCAGCGCGAATGCGAAGGAAGCATTGAACGATCTTTACAGAGTCATCAGCGAACTGCAGAACATTCATCCAGACGGGCTGTTTATTATCGCTGGGGATTTTAATCATGCAAATCTCAAGTCTGTTCTTCCTAAATTCCATCAGCATGTGGACTTTGCTACAAGAGGAGCGAACACACTGGATAATGTTTACACGAACATTGCCGGTGCGTACCGGGTGGAGCCCCGCCCCCACCTCGGGTACTCAGACCACATCTCTGTTATGCTAATTCCAGCTTACAGAGCACTCGTCAGGCGCTCCAGACCTGTACAGAAACAGGTGAAAACCTGGCCAGAAGGATCCATCTCTGCTCTTCAGGACTGTTTTGAGTGCACTGACTGTTTAGGGAGGCTGTAACATACGGCGATTACACTGATCTAGAGGAGTACACGACTTCAGTGAGCTGCTACATCAGCAAATGCATTGAGGACGTCACTACCACTAGAACCATCACATCCAGACCCAACCAGAAGCCGTGGATGACTCCAGAGGTGCGTGCACTGCTGAGGGCCCGAGACTCCGCTTTTAAAGCAGGCGGCCAGCTGGCTCTGAGAACAGCGAGAGCCAGATTGTCCCGGGCAATCCGCAAAGCACGCACACGGCCAGAACATCCACAGTCACTTCCAGAAAAGCGGTGACACACGGCGCTTGTGGCAGGGCATCCAGGCCATCACCAACTACAGGACGGCTCCACCCGCCTGTGACAGTGATGACTTCCTTCAAGATGCGCTGAATGACTTCTACTCTCGGTTCGAGGCGCAGAACAACATATTGGCGAGGAAGATGATCCCACCATGTGATGACCAGGTGCTTCGTCTTACCACAGTGGATGTGAGGAGAACTCTGCACAAAGTCAACCCACGGAAGGCTTCTGGACCAGACAACATTCCTGGCAGAGTGCTCAAAGGATGTGCAGACCAGCGGGCAGATGTATTCACTGACATCTTCAACATCTCCCTGAGCAGCACCACTGTTCCAACGTGCCTCAAGGCAACTACCATTGTACCCGTGCCAAAGAAGTGTCATGCTTCAATGACTATCGTCCCATAGCACTCACGCCTATCATCATGAAGTGCTTCGAGAAACTAGTCATGAGGCATATTAAGACCCTACTGCCTCCTACCATGGACCCACTGCAGTTTGCGTACCGTCCTAACTGCTCAACGGACGACGCCATATCCACTGCACTTCACCTGGCTTCTACACACCTTGACAGAAAGAACACCTACGTCAGGATGCTGTTCATAGACTTTAGCTCAGCATTCAACACCATCATTCCTCAGCATCTAATTACAAAGCTGAGCACGCTGGGCCTGAACACCTCTCTCTGCAACTTTATCCTGGACTTCTTCACTGAGAGACCTCAGTCCGTCCGGATCGGTAAGAACACCTCCAGCACCACCACACTGAGCACTGGCGCTCCCCAAGGCTGTGTGCTCAGTCCACTGCTGTTTACTCTGCTTACGCACGACTGTACAGCAATGTACAGCTCGAATTCCATTGTTAAGTTTGCAGAATGACACAACTGTGGTGGGACTCATCAGCAACAACGATGAGTCAGCGTACAGAGAGGAGGTACAACATCTAACGGACTGGTGCCAAGTCAACAACCTGTCTCTGAACGTGGATAAAACCAAAGAGATGGTCATTGACTTTAGAAAGACACTAAGGGACCACTCCCCACTGCACATCGACGGCTCATCTGTTGAGATCGTCAAGAGCACCAAATTTCTCTGTGTTCATCTGGAGGAGAATCTCACCTGGACCCTAAACACTAGTTCCATCACCAAGAAAGCCCAGCAGTGTCTCTACTTTTTGAGAAGACTGAGGAAAGCTCATCTGCCACCCTCCATTCTCACCACGTTCTACAGAGGAACAATCGAGAGCATCCTGAGCGGCTGCATCACCTACTCTCTCCAGCGAGTAGTGAGGACAGCTGAAAAGATCATCGGGGTCGCTCTTCCATCTCTCACGGACATTTTTAACACCCGCTGCATCCGCAAAGCACTCAGCATTGTGGATGATCCAACCCATCCATCACATGGACTTTTTACTCTGCTCCCGTCTGGGAGAAGATACCGTAGCATCCGGACTAACACAAGCAGACTTTGTAACAGTTTTATTCCTCAAGCAATTAGACTCCTCAATTCTGTAAAGTAACATAAAAAAACTGTATTGACTGTGTAACTTGCATTTCTGCAGTCTCACTTGAATTTTTGCACCTTATTTACTTTTTAGGCACCTTATTTGCATTGCCAATTTTACGCTGCTAATGTACATGTCACTACCTCACGAACCATTGTAACATCTATTCACCAACATGTACTAACACTTGTCTTAGTCCTGTCTTCTAATTACTTGTTTAGATTAGTGATACTTAGGAATATATTTTGTAGTTATTTATTACAGGATTTTTTGTATTTTTTGTTGTATTTGCACTGTTTTGTATTGTCTTGCACTTTTTGTACCATGTTACACCGTGATCCTAGAGGAACGCTGTCTCATTTCAATATGTACTTGTATATAGCTGAAATGACAATAAAACCTCTCTGACTCTCTGACTCTGACTCTGACATTGCCTTCGCAGCTCTAACCACTTCTACAAAATCAAAATCAAATCCCAGTCCGGTCTGGGAATTGAACCAGGGATCTGTGGAGCTATGAGGCACTGTTCTGCCATATGTAATTATAAACAATTGTGTTTTAAATGTTTTTAATTTGGCCTAGAGAAAAATGTACAAAGTTTGATTTAGCTGGATGTCAAAGAATTTTAAAAACTACTACTATTGGGAGAAAAAAAAATATTTTATTTTATTTGTCACTACTGGGCAGATCTTGGGTTTCATAGGCATAGATGGTGTTGGTAAACTGGGATGTTGTTTGCCTCCCTCACATGGCCGCTGAGTTTTGTGGCATTAGAGGGGTGAGTTCCAGACGTCTCAGAGTGCCCTAATTTCTCTGTCACCTTCTGATTTTCCCTGTAGTCCCTGTCTTTAGTTATATTTCACATTCTCATTTCTGTACTCAAGTGAAGACAAACCATTGCCGTTTACTGTCCACAGTTTTAGTTGTTTAAAGAAACAGGGTTCATGTGCACCAGCTCAAGATCTGGAGGGAACATGTGAACCAGTTCCATGCAGTGGAGCAGGTCCTGTCCCGAGTGGGCAGCTCCCGCCAGACTGTCAGGGATGAGTAGGCTCCAGAAGCGTACAGCGATTGCAACGTTAGGACTACAGTGGCAGCAGCAGGCTTAGGAGGAGAAAAGAGGTAGCCGTTAGCACGGTTAGCACAAAACAAACACTCATCAAAATGGGGGAAAACTGAATGGAAAAAACATGAGCCAGAGTGGCAACAATACCACATTTGAACGCTTATAATCCAGCAATCAGCCACTCTCACAATCCCTCCTTAAAATGCTGATTGACATGAAGTGATCGCAGCTGCGCTGGTGATCAGCCGTCACGATCTATTGGCGCTAGGGGATGATGTCATCCGGGCTCGGGAGGTAAATGCTGCTGCTCGCCACGTGATGCCGCCAAATTGAAAAAAAAAATGATAACACACATGCCACACATACAAAAATACACCATAACGGGGAAACAAGGCCCTTCATAGGGATTCCCTGTAACAATAACACTACTAATATAAAACACAGTAATGGCACAAAGAAACAACAGCACAGTCCTGACAAGCAAACAGAAACAGAGAAAAGGGAAACAGACCATGACAGTGGGACACCCAGCACATGAACAAATGACCCAACAAAAAATCAAGTACTCGTCAGGTTTTATACAGTATCTACAGTGAAGCCTGCTACTATTAGGCAGCCAGCTACTGAACAGCTTCCCCCGTCAGTTTCAATGTTCCCATGGACCTGTTTTTGTTGCATTTTGTGCCTCTGTTGTTTTTTCATTTGCCTGTTCCTCAGTGTTGTCTTAGTCACTGCATATAGGGTTTATAGAAAGCCATCACACCTTGTCAAAATCCTTATCTTTTGTCAAATTATAAATTGAATCATACTGTCATATTTGTCAAAAATTGGGAAATAGATGCAGAAAGCCATTTACAAGGAACTCATCATTCATTTATTCACTTTCTTATCTGCTTAATCCTATTACAGGATCAAGGGACAACTGGTGAATAACTTGAACAATCTTAAAATGAATAATGGGCAAATATTCTAGGTGTGCAAAGCTAGTAGAGATAGATGCAAACAGACTCTAAATGTCTTTATGCTGTAAATAAAGCAAAACATAGTATACTGAAGTGTGAACATTTTCATAACTGCTGCCTCTTGCATGTAATGAGAGCACATGGCACCATTGCCACCTTTAAGGTAGTAGTGGGTGTGCAGGTGCAGACGGCAGAGAGGTGTAGTGTAAAACAGGTTTCCCAGAGTGCTCTGGTGCTAATCAGTCCCAGATTGTTTGCAGCTGCCTGTGGATGCATATACATCTTAACAAAGCCTTGGTTCAGTGGCATGGTTGCATAATATCATAGTATTAGAGTGAACTGCCATGGAGGACTGCATTTGGAAGGGCCTGGTATTGGACTTCATCATCTCCAATTGTCATTATATTATTTATTAGAAAAAAGATGGTGGTCATGAATCATGATTTTTTTTTTTATTAACAATACACAGGATTATATTCCATAAGCCATATTTCTTTCTCAGTATTAAAGCTATGTAGTGTTACTTGTTTTTTTTCTGCTCTGGAAGCTGGGAAAGCAAGGTAAGAGACAGCATGCTAGTCAACATCATTAGGTCATGGTGAACTGACAGATAATGTGGTGCCAGCTAAATATGAAATCTCTGTATTTGGCAGAGCACCTATGCACAAAACACACTCTGGCCCTCAACATTGAGTATGTAGCCATCTATTTGACAATTTGTCCACCCCCTTCCTGTTTTCTGAGAGGGGTGAAGTACTGCACCCGATCGCTAATGGGACTAACAGAAGGCCTGTGTGGAGCACAGGCTGTGGTGAGGGTAAACATGGGGGGCTCGCGTTGCCGCAGGAATTGAGCCAAAGCTGCTGAGGGGAATCAAGAGACCGCGAAGAGTGATGAGGTTAGTGAGCGGCAGAATCTTACCCCACCCTTTCACACTAAACCCTGTTTTTACATCCGATCTCCGAACCTTACTTGACCAACCTTCTAAATGAGGCCGGTCTACCTCATTTCCTGACTGAGTACCAAAAGCAGATGCAACAGCATGTATACGACATGTAACATCTAGCATTAGGAGGCTTGCATAGTGCAAGGGTGCAACAACCAATGGTGCTCAGGAGGGCTCTTAAATACCTGAGTCCGCAGGTGTCACCAATGGTGCAATCAGCACCACTGATGGTCGGGGCATGAGCTCTAGGGACTGCCCTCCAGCATCGGACCGTGGTTCTGCATGGTCCCTAATAAAACATCAATTCCGGCATTTCTGCAACACATTCCAAAAAAGCCAGAACAGGGGCAATTTAGGGCTAGTAATTAGGTAAAAAAAAACTAAATTTATGATGTGATTTCAAACAGGTGATGTCAACAAGAGACAATGATCATGATTTGGAACAGCAGCAGAGACTTTGAAGAGCAAAGGTGGGCAGAGGATATCCAGGGGTCAACAAATGCATGAGAAAATTATTGAAATGTTTAAAAACAATGTTCCTCAAAGAAAGACTTGAAGAGATTTACATATTTCAGTTCTAACTGTTAAGGGTCACCATGTATAACTGGCCGGCGAACTGTTGAAAAAATAAAATATGTTTAAATATTTTATTTTATTTTATTTTATCTTATTTATGACCCAAGTGCATGTTAGCTCCAGATGGGATTAATGAACCACAATAGTAAATGAAATAAAAGACTAACCTAAGTTGGTGTGGCTGGGGATGGAACCCCGGGCTGTAAGCCTGTGGTGATGCACGGGCTTAACAGTGATCACCATGGAGCCACGGAAGCCACACCAGACTAGGAAGCCCTCAAGGACAAACAAAAGTGCCGTTCTGGGATGGACTCAAAAGCAGGGCGATGGATCAACTACATGAATAACATAAAGGACAGGGTAACAGTTCCCTAAAGCGCTAGAAAGCGCTGCGGTGAATTAAACCGCTAAAACAAAAGAACGCACGCTCCAAATTAATGGAGCGAGCAGACGCGCTCTCACACAGGCTGCACATTTGCTGAGCGGGCAGCTTGCTCAAGGAGAGAGAGAGAGAGAGAGAGAGAGAGAGAGAGCAATGACGTAAGCGTCAGGAGGAGCGAAACTGAGAACGCTCTTTCTGACAGAGAGCGAAGCGAATCACGTGATCTGCAAAAGCTGGCAGCATGATCCGGATGCGATAAGAGAAGCGAGGCGGCAAGGCAGTCGCTCAGTGCTTCTCCTGAATGAATGTGATAGCAAGGGGTAGTCCGTGGAGAGGGGAACTGAGCAGGCCCACGAGGGCTGGAGCGGCAAGGGAGAATGCGAGGGGCTCACCGCCAGAGCGGGAAGCCACAGCGGGTGACAGAGAGGCCAGCAAAGGGGGACGAGAATAAAGTTCTGACCCTACTCTAAAATTCTAAGCCAGATCGTTGAATGCAGCAGCAACCTACCAGGACTCAGGAACACCTTATATACCTAAGTAGCCAATCTATGATTAAACGCAGATTAAGCAGTAGCATGTGTGATCGCAAAAGTATGCCCCAGACAGAAAACAGAGTCAACGCTGACCTATAGTGTCCAAAGGGCGGAAGTCAGTTTTATGTTGTCTTGCTGAAAAATGCATGGAAGTCCCTGGAAAATATGTCGTCTTGAAGGAATTAATGTTGCTGTAAAATCTCAATATACTTTTTTGCATTAATCCTGCCATCACAGAACTGTAAATGACCTTGTCCAAGGGCACTGACACAACCCCATACCATGGTAGACCCTCTGTTTGGACCTACTTTTCGTCTTTGGTCTGCAGCACACAGGCTGCATTTCTTGCAAAAAAGATCTGGAATACTTATTCATTTGATCACAAAACACGTTTCCACTGTGTGATGGTCCCAGATGCTTCTGAGATAGATATATATATTCAAGATTGTTAATTGCTTCTGGATCTGGATATTCAATATTGTTAATTGCTTCTGGATCACAAGCTAAAGAATGAAACAGTTTTTTTTATATATATATAAAAATAGATGACAAAGGACCTAATTTCATTTTGGTAACTTTTTCATTTTGTTTTTTTTCCCATGCAAAGAAAAATGCAAAAAATGGCCACAGAAATATTTCAGAGGCTTTAAATGTAAGGCACCTTGCCTAAATTGCACTGTCCCTGCAAAATGAACGTCTGTGCATGTGTTACATTCGCTGGGTGCAGGGCCAGTTCAGGGCTGTGATGTCCAGTAAACCAAGGCAGAATACATATGCAGCGAGGCATGTTTTGTGTTTCCATCTTGCTCTTGTTTTGTTTTTATTTTATTTTATTTAAAAATGTTCTGTATACATCACGTTTTTACCCTTAAACATATTAAATGTTTTTTTTTTCACGTTTGGAAATGTAAGTCATCATGTCATACAAATGGTACAGATACCACTTTCAGCAAGAAACACAATATTCTACAAATCTTGCATTCAGTGCCAAAAGTACAATAGACCTGCTATGATTTCTTCATACTGGTATGAACACACAAAGTTCAATATACATTATAGTCCTTATACAAATTAAACTGCATAACTTGCTGACAGGCCACATATATTCTATTGGATGTAATTAATATTGAAATATACAGAGATGTATAAAAGCAACCTAACATTGTGTAGCAAACACAACTACACTTTATATTGATTAATTTTTAATGAACAAACGGGGCACCACCGGATTGTTTGTGGACGGGTAGAAACCAGTTGAAAGAGAAAGGGGAAATTGATCAGTCTAGGTCTGAATAGTGAATTCTAAGTTATTTTTCTCGACCTTTGTTTGAATGAAACTATCTCACACAAAGTGGTAAATTAAAAGGTTATAACAAGTTTATTAATTACAAACAAGGCACTACCAACTGACAATCTGAAGTAATGGCACATTATATATATATATATATATATATATATATATGTGCCATTACTTCAGATTGTCAGTTGGTATATATATATATATATATATATATATATATTATATATATATATATATATACAGGGTTAGACAATGAAACTGTCACCTGTCATTTTAGTGTGGGAGGTTTCATGGCTAAATTGACCAGTCTGCTGGTGGCCAATCTTCATTAATTGCACATTGCACCAGTAAGAGCAGAGTGTGAAGGTTCAATTAGCAGGGTAAGAGCACAGTTTTGCTCAAAATATTGCAATGCACACAACATTATGGTGGACATGGGTTTTCCTCCACCAGCATCATGTAGTGACCTGGCCATTATCCTGCAAGAAGAATGGCTTAAAATCCCTCTGACCACTGTTGCAGGACGAATTGACGCTGTATTGGCCGAAAAAGAAGGCCCTACACCATACTAATAAATTATTGTGGTCTAAAATGACAGGTGTTTTCAGTTTCATTGTCTAACCCCTGTAAAATATATATATATATTATATATATATATATATATATATATATATATATAATATATATATATATTCAAAACGGAGTTAAGATCAAGAAATGATGGCGAACATATATATATATATATATATATATATATATATATATATTATATATATATGTTCGCCATCATTTCTTGATCTTAACTCCGTTTTATATATATATATATATATATATATATATATATATATATATATATATATCTCAGAGTACTAGATCAGGAAGTGATGGCAAACATGTAGATATATCACAGCATTAAAATCAGAAAACAAGATGATTCTATGTGCAACTTATCAATCGCGCAGTAAGGCAATGTTATGAACTAGTTTGTTACGACTCAGTGAGTTACTGGTAACACCAATTATAGTGAAACTTAAATAGTATGGCGGAAGCTACTTAGACGTGGATAGGTCTACTTTGAAGCATGGTTTAAAATTAAACGCAAGGTTTGAGAATCAGGGACCCAGAAAAGCCATAAACAGTACTTGCCTGGAAGATCACTCAAGTGGTTCGGGGCATTCAACCCTGGCCTGGCCTGTCCAAAAAGGCACAATTTTGGTCTTCTGAGGCACACCGCCGCTCGGAAAGACCTCTTGATGGTGCCGGCTCTTGGGCTTTTCTGCAGATGGCCGTCGCGGAACCACGTTACGGCGGTGTCTTCACTTGAGGCTTACTTTCCAGTTTAGGCTGCGGGTGTCCACAGTTACTCGAAGTTGCGTGCCTACAACTCCATAAAGATGGAGTTGACGTGTTCTAGCACCACGAGCTTCAAAAGACTTGAAAAAACAGGATATACGAGCGTGGTCGAGAACTACTAAGACTGCTGGACACAGAAAAACTTAACATAAAATAAAACGCAAAAACTTGAAAGAACTTAAGTACGAAAGACGAACAACTAAAAGACTGGAACTTAAAAAGAACAAAAGACTGCACGCGGTTAGCCCGCGTCGAGTTTTGTATGCCCCTGCTCGTAAGCGATCAGAGGCGGGGGCACAAGGGAGTTGCCCTGATTTAGCCAATGAGAAGCTGACTCATCGGTAAACCCCTCCTATCGTGGATATGTCTTCTAATTTCACCATAGGTTGGTATGGGTCGCTTACAGAAGCTATAACTTGGATTAATATATTTCTACATATCTAGGACGACTAAAAGTATCACACAATAACCAAAAATCCTCAAAGTTACAAGTTAGTTGAATTTCGTTGTAAGGTTCAGATGGTCAAAGGCACCTTAAATTTATAAACTAACACATCGTTAAGCCATACATTTGTACATACAGTACATACATTTGCTATTCCTTAAATAAATAATACGATCAATACCAGATGTAGGATACAGTACATTCTGAGTAACAACTTGCATTTCTGTTCTTTTATGAGTGTGAACAAGTATTAAACAAGAGCGATCGATACACACAGAGAAAACAGGCTATTTTTTCTAAGCGTAACCAAACTGGACCATATGAGATATAAAATGGTCATTATACTAAAACATTAAATAAATAGAGATGAAAATACATGACAAATCAGTAACATGCAGATATATATATATATGATTTTATATATAGTGGTACGATGAATATCCGTGATCAATTCTTTTGCATGAGATAGATAGTTATGTATGGGCGTGTTTGGACTCATTTTGAAGCAGTTCTCATGTGTGTTCTAATTGAGTGTACCAGGCGAAGATAATCTGTTCCCAACAAAAGTTTAATACTGTTATTAAAAAGTCTTTTAAAAGGAAGGCGGAAGTCCTTGTGTCGTAAATTCTCAGGGGTGTTCTCCGGTCTTTCCTGTGTGATAAAGGGTGCAAGAGCGAGCTGTGAGGAAAGTGTTCAGCTGTGGGGAAAAAGGCCGTTATTTTCTGCAACAGTTAGAGAGAATTGGGGAAGTCTGTGGTCTGGAACGTTGGAACCCCTTTTTAAGATTAACACACTGACTTAGTTTATGATTGCGAGATGCATAAGGCTATCTGGCCCATGAGGCCAGATCTCCAATTTCTGTTGGTTTGAGAAAGAGGCTGGGGTGATGGGCCATTACTCAGTGGGGAGATTCTGTCCAGATGGTGGTCATATGCATTCCAAAGTGTCACAAAGTTTATGACTTGGTGGAAGAGGGTAGAAAGAGTGGGGGTAGTCAGACCCTTGAATGACTGTGATACAGCTATTACGCTACAATTGCTTCATGTAAAATAAATGGAAGCACATACCATGATTAATATTATTTTATTAAACTAACACTCAAAACAGGTCTTAATCATCAGGTATACTACCTTAGAACCCTGTGATATATTGTGTAATATCCAACAATTAGACATTGTATCAGTACGGAGTTTAAAGTTTTAGTGTCTCAAACCAGAGCATCTGCCATTTTATGTTTATCATGTCACATTTATAAAGTAGTAACAAGTTCAACATCATTTTGAGTGTCAATTAACAATGAAAATACAAATCTAGACCACTTATTGAGAGTTTTTTATTATGGTACATTTTGTGGTCCACTTTATATATGCATTGTTAGAGTAAAACTATTGTGGTCAGCTTTGCATTTTGCTTCACAGCATGTAAAGAGGTTGGTGGGGAGATGTCCTTCAGTGGCCTACTCCTGGGTTCAAAATAGGTCATTTTCAAATTCATATCCTAGGCCATGGTGTAACTTTAAGGGACATCAGAATTGTACTCAGCTGGACATCATCTGACTTGTTTTTGGTTGCAACCACCTGGAAATTTTTGTACTTGTACAATAATGTATATGGAACCATGTCAACTGTTTTCTAGATGTAAGCAGTCAATGCAGACCAGGTCAAGTGGTGAAATGGAAGTGAAACAGCCTCGATAAGTATTGACTGGGTTTTTCTGTGTAGTACAGATGTATTATCTGGTGACATATACCTCAAAGTCCTATTTCACAAATAGTCAATAAAATCTCTCTCATGAACTGTAGCACTTTTTTCATGCATAATCTCAAGTATGCCACTGTCTACTGTAGTTAGTGTTCTAGAGTCATATCCATCAATTGTTGTTTGCCAACAGCTTAGAGGCCCTGTCATGTGGCATCATTGTGAAGTGTAAGGTTTTACCTGTATGGCATTCAGGAATGATCATCTCAATTCAAGCCTTTACTGGTGCTTGTGCTTCCAATTTGCAGGAATCCTGGAAGGCAGTTGAGGACCTTTGCTTTTCCCTTCATAGGATGGAACTTTACGGTTCGCCATAAAAAAACAATGATGAACCGTATAAAACAAAATATAAATAGGTTGGGGCCCAAGTGCAGTTAGCTGCAGATGGTGATAATAACTAAAATAAAACTAAATAAATAAAAGGAAATAAAACCGAAGATGTAAATACAAATAAAACTAAATAAAAGAAACTGCCCGCCGTAAGCATACTGCAATGGTATTCAAAGCACGCTTAAAGCGTGCCTCCATTGCGCAACAAGTGCTCCGGGTCTGCTCGTGCGCAGTGCACAGAAGCCCAGATGGAGCTTCCGCGAGCATGTGCCGCTCAACTGTGGTTAAACACGGCCGCGGGAAAGTGGCACGGTCGCGGGACAATGAAGAGAACGTGGTTATTAAACTCAACATCCTCTTCAAGCGAGCGGGGGCGACAGCATGAAAAAGGGACAGCGGGAGTAATGCTCAGAGCTGCCGGAGCAGCTTGGTAAAAGTAAAAATAAAAAATAAGCAAAAGACTGACCCTACCCTATCTAGGGCCCTGGCTTTACTGAGCTGCCTCCTGGCAGTCCCCATCTGAGGGTCTTGACACCCCCGGGACATACCTTTGTCCCTAAAAGAAAAGTAATAAAGAAAAACGAAAAGCCGTCTAGAAAATATGAAGGCAGCAGCGAGCGCGTGTGAGCGTCTATCAGACGGGTGCATAAGGAAGCACGTGGAGATGCAGTGACAGAGAGTGAGCCCCAAAGGTGTGTTTATAAGGGCTGACACGCAGGTGTCACCACTTAACCGTAAAATGCCCGCGAAGGACTGACGCACGCGCAATCGCGCCGCCAAGCCGGGATCACTCCTGGCCATTAGCGGCCAAAGAGTAATCCCTGACAGTAACAGTGTGTTCTGGTGTTGAAGCAACTTGTAGACTGGTCTATACATGAGAGCTCTTTGATATATTCCTAGTAGTAACTACAGTGGTGCTTGAAAGTTTGTGAACCCTTTAGAAGTTTCTATATTTCTGCATAAATATGGCCTAAAACATCGTCAGATTTTCAAACAAGTCCTAAAAGTAGATAGAGAGAACCTTGTTAAACAAATGAGACAAAAATATTATACTTGGCTATTTATTTATTGAGGAAAATGATCAAGTATTACATATTAGGGAGTGGCAAAAGTATGTGAACCTCTAGGATTTGTAACGGGGTGCCTGGGGGCACACCGAAAAAGAGGAGATAACGGACCCAAGTGCAGGGGGCTCCGCTAATAAAAGGCGGGAAAAAGAAGGGAACAAAGGGGTGAACCCCCGGGTGCGTGAGGAAGCTGCTGAAGACAGTCAGCAGCGGGATTCAATACCAGGGTCTCAGTGTCCATACCACGGATCCTGTGAACAGAAACGAACAGAATTGGCAATAAGCCTACGGGCAAACAAAGGAATCGCTACCTGGCGACTTCAGACTAAAGGGGGTTATAATAAACGTCAACATAGAGGGGAACGAGGAAAGCAAAGAATGGGAAATCACCCGTTTAGGCTCTGAACAGAGCGAGGGAAAACGGAGCGCGAGCGGCGCTCTTAAAGGAATGAATGAGCACTATGTGTGTGCGTAGAACAGCGCTCTGCATGTGTGACTGAAGCGCTATGTGTGTGCGTAGAACAGTGCTCTGCGTGTGTGACTGGAGCGTTATGTTTTTGTGTAGGAGCAGCGCTCTGCGCGTGTGGCTGGAGCGCTATGTGTGTGCGTAGAGGCAGCGCTCTGTGTGTGTGGCTGGAGCGCTCGACTGCACATGTGCGGGGTTCTCTCGGGCCGAGCGTGGCCGGAGAGATCAGCGCGTCTCTCTGACATGAAATGAACACGATAAAGCTCGGGGGAAGAGAGGAAATACACTCCAAAAAGTAGCGTGAATGAGTAGATAGTGCGCCAAAGGCCGGCGTTAGGGCGCTCTTTTTATAGGAGGCTGGCCGCAACGTCTAGCGGCTCCGCGGCGGCACCTAGCGGCGGGAATGCGCCCTCTGACAGTACCCCCCCCCCCAGGGGCGGCCCCTGACGGCCCAAAGTCGGCAGAACGGCACCTCCGGAAGTCACGGATGAGGCCCAGGTCCAGGATGTGGCGTGCCGGGACCCACGAACGTTCCTCCGGCCCGCGGCCCTCCCAGTCAACCAAGTACTGGGTGCTACCTTGAACCTGGCGGGAGTTCAGCAACCGATGGACCGAGTAGGCTGGGGACCCCTGGACAACCCGGGGAGGAGGAGGAGGCCTGGACGGGGCTTGGGTCTGGCAGAGGTAGGGCTTGAGCTGGGAAGCGTGGAACATGGGGTGGATCTTCATGGAGGCGGGTAGGTCCAGTCGATAACTGACTGGATTGACCCTGCGGAGTACCTTGAAGGGCCCCACGTATTTAGGAGCCAGCTTACCCGAGGTTCCCTTCAGGGGGAGGTCCCGATCGGATAGCCAGACACGTTGTCCCGGGCGATAAGAGGGAGTGGGCCTGCGCTTGCGATCAGCCTGTCGGCGCATGGACTCCGCGCTACTCGCGAGGGCTGCTCGGGCTTTGAGCCAGGACTGCCGACACCGGCGGACGAATTGTCTGGCTGAGGAGACCCCCACGTCCGCCTCCTGGCAAGGGAAGAGGGGAGGCTGGAAGCAGAACTGGCACTCAAATGGGGACATGCCGAGGGTCGAATGCCACAGGGTGTTATGGGCGAATTCGGCCCACGGCAGGTGCTCCGCCCACGTGGAGGGGTTACCCACCATCAGAAACCGGAGCATACGTGCCTGGTTCTGGTTCACCCGTTCAGTCTGGCCATTGGACTCTGGGTGGAACCCCCGAGGAGAAGCTGGCCGTGGCCCCTACCAGGCGGCAGAAAGCCGCCCAATAGCGGCTGACAAACTGGGGACTCTGATCAGACAGCAGGTCCTGGGGGAACCCGTGAACACGAGCAACGTGCCGGAGGATAAGGTCCGCCGTCTCCCTGGCAGAGGGCAATTTGGGCAATGCCACAAGCTTGCACCCCTTGGAAAACCGGTCCACTGCCACGAGGATGACCGTGTTGCCCTTAGATGGGGGCAAGCCCGTGACAAAATCCAGGGAGACGTGCGACCACGGATGAGCAGGGACGGGAAGAGGCTGAAGAAGACCAGGGGGCCTCCTGCCTGATCTCGTCCTCCATACGCGGCCACCAGAAACTCTGCCGGAGGAGCTTGTAGGTGGCCGTGCGGCCAGGATGCACCGCAAACGACGCCTCGTGCCCACAGCGCATCACTAGGGAGCGAGCGGAGGGAGGGATGAACCTGCGACCCGGGGGGCCGTTACCGGGGTCAGGTTCACGACGAAGGGCCTTGGTGACTACATCGTCGATGGCCCAGGTGAGGGCCGCGACCACCCGAGGGGCCGGAAGTATGGGATCCTGGATGAGGGTGGAGTCTGAATGATCCCATTGCCTGGATAAGGCATCGGGCTTAACATTCTTGGAGCCCGGCCGGACGGTGACCGTAAAATAGAACCTGGCAAAGAACAGTGACCAACAAGCCTGGCGGGCGTTAAGCCTTTTGGCTTGTTGGATATACGCCAGGTTCTTATGGTCCGTCCACACCAGGAACGGGGTTTTGGCACCTTCCAGCCAGTGCCGCCACTCTTCTAGTGCCAGCTTCATGGCCAAGAGTTCCCGGTCCCCAATGGGGTAGTTGCACGAACCGCCGGAAAAAGTTTGCAAAGCACAGGAACCGCTATACAAGCCGGAGTGACGTGGGTTGAGGCCAGTCGGCCACGGCCTGAATCTTGACCGTGTCCATCCGCAGCGACCCCTGAGACACAATGAACCCCAAGAAGGCCACTGAGGGAGTGTGGAAAACCGACTTTTCAAGTTTCATGTATAGTCGGTTTTCCAGGAGTAGCTGCAGAACCCGGCGGACATGACCGATGTGTTCCTCGAGCGTTCAGCTAAAGATAAGGATATCGTCGAGGTAGACGAACACGTATCGGTCCAGGCCCTCCCGGAGCACGTCATTGATGAACCGTTGGAAGACAGCCGGGGCATTCATCAGTCCAAAGGGCATCACCCTATATTCGTAATGCCCTGTGGGTGTCAAAAAGGCTGTCTTCCATTCTTCCCCCTGCCGGATGCGGACGAGGTTGTAAGCGCTCCGGAGGTCCAGCTTGGTGAAGATGCTGGCCCCCTGAAGCGCCTCAAACGCCGTCGCCATGAGGGGCAGGGAGTAACGGTCCTTGACAGTGATCGCATTGAGGCCCCGGTAATCGATATACAGCCGGCAAGGAGGATGGACGAAAGAAGCCCTGCTGGAGTGCCTCGGCGATGTACTGCCGCATGGCCTCCTGTTCCGTGCGGCTCAGGGAAAAGAGGCGTCCCCGGGGAGGAACTGCACCCGGCAGGAGGTTGATAGCGCAGTCGTATTCCCTGTGTGGCGGAAGGACCTGAGCCGCGCCCTTGCTGAATACCACCCCTAGATCCCTGTAGGGAGACCGGGGATGGGGGGTGGATCGAGGGATTAGGCAGGACTCCCGGCATCGAGGGGACCAAGCATAAATAGATCGGGTTTGCCAGTCAATCCGTGGGTTGTGGAGTCGCAACCACGGATAACCCAGAACGAGCTGGAGATTGGGTGTACGGGTAACGAGGAAGACGATCCTCTCCGAATGAGGATAACAAGTCCCCTACCCAGAATCCGACCGTCAAAAGCCCTGAGCGGCTGAGGGCTGGGGAGGGCCTCAACGCGGAGACGTAAACGCCGCGTGAAGGTCTCATCAATAAAGTTGCCCTCGGCCCCGGAGTCAACATATGCGGAGAGATGGGCCCGACCATCTTCCTTCTGACAAAGGATGACCGGGAGGGTGAAGCCCGACAGGGGGCTTCACCCTAGGGCTGGCCCCCCCCGACCGGTCCTGGCCCTCACGATTGCGGGGCCCCGCCCTCTCGCGGGCCCGTTGACGCAGGCGAGAGTAAATGGTAGTGGTGAGACTATAGAGGTCGTCGAGCGAGGCGGGGGGATCCCGAACGGCCAGCTCATCCTTCATAGTCTCGCTAAGCCCCCGTTCATAGCTGGAAATGCCACACTCCAGCCACTCTCTGCAGCCAGGGTCTGGACTCCACGGTGTACTCAGCCACCGACCTGGCACCCTGCGTGAGTCGCGCCAAGCGAGAGACCGTGTTGCGGCCCCCCAGTGGGTGAAAAAAGGTCTTTGAGGGCCTTAGCAAAGGTCGACTCATCCTCACAGGCGGGGGACCCGGCCTCCCACTGCACTGTGGCCCAGGCCAGAGCCCGGCCTGAGAGAAGGGAGATGACGCGGGATCATGGCGTGGGGAATTGGGACGACCACAGCTCAAAAATGAGCGAACACTGCATTAAAAAACCCCTGCAGCGCTCAGGTTCGGTGACGGGGGAATCCCCCGTGGGGTGAGGAGGAGAAGGCGGAGGTGGCACAGAAGCAGGCGGGGGGTGGGGGGTGACCACCTGGAAGCCGGAGAGCTTGGCGAAAAGCTCCTTGACTGCCCCAGTAAGAGCCTCAACCTGCTGGGTGAGAAGGGTTAGTTGCTGCTTGTGATGCCCCAGGGTGGCACCGTGGTGGCGGAGAACGGCAGCAGCTGGGGGTGGGGACCCCACTGGGTCCACACTGGGCGCCCCTGCTGGGTCCATACTGGGCGCACTATACTGTTACGGGGGGCCTGGGGGCACACCGAAAAAGAGGAGATAACAGACCCAAGTGCAGGGGGCTCCGCTAATAAAAGGCGGGAAAAAGAAGGGAACAAAGGGTGAACCCCCCGGGTGCGTGAGGAAGCTGCTGAAGACAGTCAGCAGCGGGATTCGATACCAGGGTCTCAGTGTCCGGGGGCAGGGATGTTACCACCGCACCACGGATCCTGTGAACAGAAACAAACAGAATTGGCAATAAGCCTACGGGCAAACAAAGGAATCGCTACCTGGCGACTTCAGACTAAAGGGGGTTATAATAAACGTCAACATAGAGGGGAACGAGGAAAGCAAAGAACGGGAAATCACCCGTTTAGGCTCTGAACAGAGCGAGGGAAAACGGAGCGCGAGCGGCGCTCTTAAAGGAATGAATGAGCACTATGTGTGTGCGTAGAACAGCGCTCTGCGTGTGTGACTGGAGCGCTATGTGTGTGCGTAGAACAGCGCTCTGCGTGTGTGACTGGAGCGCTATGTGTGTGCGTAGAACAGCGCTCTGCGTGTGTGACTGGAGCGCTATGTGTGTGTGTAGGAGCAGCGCTCTGCGCGTGTGACTGGAGCGCTATGTGTGTGCGTAGAGGCAGCACTCTGTGTGTGTGTGGCTGGAGCGCTTGACTGCGGGCCGAGCGTGGTCCGAGGGATCAGCGCGTCTCTCGGACACGAAATGAACACGATAAAGCCCGGGGCAAGAGAGGAAATACTCGTCCTGGGATACAGCAAGTATAGGACAAGCCGGGGAATGAGGGACGCGGGAACGGAGCTATCGGCGTCTACGGAAGAGGCGGCCGAAGCGAGCAGAGGTCGCGGGCACCTCGGGCAGAGGAAAAGAAGGTTAGTGGCGTTACCCAACTTTCCCTTACCTAACCAAACTACAGCCCTAACGTTACCTCAAGTCTTTTGACTTTACGGGATCCCGCCTCCTGTGCGAGACGGGGCCACTTCTGTCCTTGATCGGCAAAGCCGGAGGGTAACGCCGAGCAAAACACTCCAAAAAGTAGCATGAATGAGTAGATAGTGCGCCGAAGGCCGGCGTTAGGGCGCTCTTTTTATAGGAGGCCGGCCGCGACGTCTAGCAGCTCCGCGGCGGCCCCTAGCGGCGGGAATGCGCCCTCTGACTGCATTAGCAGTTAATTTGATGGTGATATTAGAGTCAGGTGTTTTCAATCACTGGGATGGCAATCAGGTGTGAGTGGGCAAACTGTTTTATTTAAAGAACAGGGTTCTGTCAAAGTCTGCTCTTCAAAACACGTTTGTGGAAGGGTAACATGGCACAAACAAAGGAGATTTCTGAGAACCTCAGAAAAAGAGTTGTTGATGCTCATCAGGTTAGAAAACATTACAAAACCATCCCTAAAGAGGCTGGACTGCACCAATCCACAGTCAGACAGATTGTGTACAAATGGAGGTAATTCAAGACCATTGTTACCCTCCCCAGGAATGGTCGACCAACAAAAATCACTCCAAGAGCAAGGCGTGTAATAGTTGGCAAGGTCACAAAGGACCCAAGGGTAACTTCTAAACAACTGAAGGCCTCTCTCACATTGGCTAATGTTAATGTTCTTGAGTCCACCATCAGAAGAACACTGAACAACAAAGGTGTGCATGGCAGGGTTGCAAGGAGAAAGCCACTGCTCTCCAAAAAGCACATTGCTGATTGTCTGCAATTTGTTAAAGATCACGTGGACAAGCAAGAAGGCTACTGGAAGATTGTTTTTTGGATGGATGACCAAAATAGAAGTTTTTGATTTAAAACAAAAATGTTATGTTTGGAGAAAGGAAAACACTGCATTCCAGCATAAAGTCTTTATCCCATTTGTGAAACATGGTGGTGGTAGTATCATGATTTGGGCCTGTTTTGCTGCATCTGGGCCAGGATGGCTTGCCATTATTGATGGAACAATGAATTCTAAATTGTATCAGAGAATTCTAAAGGGAAATGTCAGGACATCTGTCCATGAACTGACTCTCAAGAGAAGGTGGGTCATGCAGCAAGACACTGACCCTAAGCACACATGTCGTTCTACCGAAGAATGGTTAAAGATGAATAAAGGTAATGTTTTGGAATGGCCAAGTCAAAGTGCTGACATTAATCCAATCGAAATGTTGTGGAAGGACCTGAAGCGAGCAGTTAATGTGAGGAAACCCACCTACATCCCAGAGTTAAAGCTGTTCTGTACCGAGGAATGGCCTAAAATTCCTTCAAGTCGGTGTGAAGGACTGATCGACAGTTACAGGAAATGTTTAGTTGCAGTTATTGCTGCACAAGGGGGTCACACCACATACTGAAAGCAAAGCTTCACTTACTTTTGCCACTCACTAATATGCAATATCGAATCATTTTTCTCAATAAACAAATGACCAAGTATAATGTTTTTGTCTCATTTGTTTAACTGGGTTCTCTTTATCTACTTTTAGGACTTGTGTGAAAATCTGATGATGTTTTGGTCATATTTATGCAGAAATATAGAAAATTCTAAAGGGTTCACAAACTTTCAAGCCCCACTGTAAGAAATCCTACAAGTGTTCTGAGATCACTATTGGTATGGGGTGTTTTATATTTGATTGACAACATTGCTTTGTGGGTAGACTGCTTTGGAGAGCTCATATTTTTTTGCATAAATACACAAGGGAGCTGAGTAGGGAGACCTTAACTTTACTATCCACTTCATGAGAGACATATGTTGAGCATATTGCTATACATTATTTTGTCTGGATGTTTCCATGACTCTAGGGCACTAGTGATTGACTGCTTTTAGGTTATGATCTTTCCAATCTGCTGATTCCGGTTTCCCTAATGTGTTATACACGTGTTGACAATCTCACAAACCCAACTAATCCAACACAACCTTCTGAAAAGATGTCACAATGTGTCTCACTTTTGCTCCTGTTGGCATGTGGCAAGAGGACTTATGAACTTTCTTGACTGAAACTCAAGCATAGCACATTACCTAAAATCACTGTACCTACTAGGAAGCATGGTGTTGGTCAAACTATGTTGTGGAGATATTTTCCTTCAGTGGGGACCAGGCAATTGGTAAGGATTGAAGGGAAAGTGTATGTTGTGCAGCATCTATTGTTACTGGAAGGCTTAAACTTGAATGTGTTGGAAAATATTTATATATATTTTAATACATTTTCCCAGGCTATAAGACAGAAAAAGTGGGTATGATGATTTTTATAGGCACATATGTTTTATAATAAATAGAACCTCCATAAGAACATTGTTTAAACTGTGTGATGCTGTGACAAATAGAACACAGAGCTTATTAGTGTTGCAGTACACCATATTAAAATGCTGGCGAACCATGAAAACAAAAAGGTATTAATGGTTTTAGGACGCAATTGCAGTTAGCTCCAGATAGAAGCGGTGAACCAAAATATAAATAAATAAAAGGACCAATAGTTCACCCAAAAGAAAACAAATAAAACAATAAAGAAAAAAAAAAGACTTCAGTGGCTGAAGATAGAACCCTGGGCAGACACGTGGGCTGTCGTTGGTTTAACCCACTGCGCCACTCAGCCACTGAAGAAACAAAAGAAATGAACCAAACAGAAATGCATGTCGTAAGAGTACAGCACCCCTATTCAGAAGTATGGTTGCGACGTGCATGCACAGAGCGTCAGTACCCGAGCAGAGTGTCCGTGAAAGCGTGCCATGAAACTCCTCACATCAAACGGGAGCATGGCATGGAAGCGGGAAGCAAAAAGAACGAGGCTGATGAGCATAACAGCATTCGTGAACGCTAGATAAGCTTGCCCTACACTATATCTAGGCTCTGACGGTTACCAGGCAGCCTCCTGACTGCCCCTAGCTGGCGATCTACAAATTATCAGTTTACCTCTGTCCCTGACAAGACAAACAGCGCTTTACGAGAATAAATGCCGTGTGAGGGCAAAAGAGTCAGTGATGATGCGATAACCTGTGTGTGCTTATATAGCTCCACCAACAGGTGTCGGCATTTATGCACATGGCGCCAAATCAGGGCTGGCACATGCACGATCACGCCAAGCAAGCCCACGCCGCAATAGCGAGTCAATGCTGGCCTCTAGCATCCCCAAGCCATAGTTAGAACTTTTGAATGATAAACAAAGAATTTATTAAAAGCAAACAAACTTACAGGAAAATAATTACCGTAAGGATTTACCTGACCTGCACTACTCCCAATACTGGATTTAAAGATACCAAAGTGTCATCGAGAAATAACAAGTTGAGTGAAGGAATGAGAGTTACAAAATTCAATTTAAATGTTTTTTTTTGGTTGGGATTAAGATGTAGAGATATATATAATGAAGGTGTAGGGTTTTTAAACAGTATCGTAAGGTTTGTTGTTTTCTTGGCTGCAGGGCACAGAAATATAATGCAGAGTCTGACACTGCAGCAGAGGATATGATCAGATCCACTTGGTTTTTAGCTTCATTTATATGTACAGCCAGTCCACGAATTGGAGGATGAGCTTGTACTTCATTTCTATATTCATCTGTCAAAACAAGGAATTCTGGTCTAGATGTGGAATACTGACGATACCAGAACAGATAATCATTCACACCACCTCCACTGCACTTGCAGGATAGAGTAACAGAAGTTTTCTCAATGAGATTCTCAGGTACAGAAACTGGATTAATATCTTCTGCAGAATTAGAACCTGTTGAAAGAAAAATAGTTCTGTCAATCAAAATCAATTCAATAAAAGTAATATTTCTATTGTGGCTTTTACAATAGTCATTGTTCAAGCAACTTTACATTTAACCAGTTGACAGTGGAATTTTTTTTTCTAAATGGCATTATAAGAAGAAACTTTGAGAGGATCTATGATTAAGTACTATTGTCAGATTCATTTTATGTTCTGTGTTAAAATTGAACGTAGTCAGACATGTATCCCTTAAATATGTAAATTCAGTTATTATGGAAAAATATAATGAAATGTTAATGTTATAACTTACCTAAGAGGAAAAATAGAAGCCAATACATATATCCAAACAATGTCATGTCTGTACTGCAGCATCACATGTAGCACAATATGTTTTACATGTCTGAACCATTTCCTCCCTTTACTTTGAAGTCCTCTACGCCAAGTTTCCAGCTGTTTTAGTATTTACTGAGATGTAGATGGAGGTTTCCATCTTGTGTTTACTTCCACTAATTACAGCTGTATGTGAATATGCAGTATACTGTACAGTGATGTTCAAAAGTTATGGAACAGCCACTCAACATCCACTGATCCATTAATTGCAGAAGACTTATACAAAAGCCCCAAACACAAAATGTAGTCAAATCTATCATTAATTAATTTATTCACTTTGTTGTCCACTTGATCCTGGTTAGTGACACAGGAAAGCCAGTGCAATGCAGAAAGAAGCCCTAGACAGGGTGCCAATCCATCATATGGCACATACAGTCACACATTCATACACACGCTCATCAAATCTATTCTACTTTAATAAAAAATATAAAAACATTTACTTGAGTGTACCATACTGTCTTCAGTTTTTCCAATATGAAAACCAAAAACTTATAGCTGTATCCTTCCACCAAAAAAAGTACCCAAAAAATGTACTCTTTCCAAATCCCTCTCATACAGATGTGCATAAACTGGAGATCCTCTGGCCATCTTTGCTCATCAAAGACTCAGCCATTCCTTGATGATGATTTTGTACCAAATCATGATTACAATCACCTGTTTACATCACCTGTTTGAAATCACATTATTATTTAGTTTTTTTTTTAACTTCATTACTAGCTCTAAATTATCCCTGTTCCAACATTTTTTGGAATGTGTTGCATCCCTGAAGTGCAGGAATGGATGTTTATTAACAAATTAAAGGAAGTTAACCAAACAAGCCATGAAATATCTTCGTTTCTTACTGTCTGCAATGAAATAAAAGTCACAAAAAATGTAATAAACACTGTGGACCTCATTCATGAAACACGAGTAGTATAAATCGTTCGTAAAACAACTTTTTCGTAAATGGCCAGATTCATAAAAATCTTCGTAGTCCCAAAATGTTAGTATGTACGACTAAAATCCACACATGGCCCTTAGCACGTGTAAACTGTTTGTAACATTGGAAAGACACTAAAAGTGTCATTAGATATGACTGCAATTAAAGTACTAACTAAATAATACCTACCCTAACAAGCAATCTTTTTAATAAGACAGCCTGTTAATCAAAACTTGGACATTTCTGAAATGGTGTGTAGCCTACTCAAGCTAAACATGAACACACCAAAGAAGGACATTTATTTGACTCTGCTCACATTGCACATTTCTCTGTTTCTGGGGGGGAAAAAAACAACATTTAGTCTATGCACAACACTAGGCACCGGTTTTTCCGCGACCCTGTCCCAGATTAAACGCCTAATAAAAGTGAATGAAGTGAAAGAATGAAAAAGCACTTCATAAATTTACTGCGTCAGTCAGAATTCTGTTTCGTTCACAAGTGGCACTTTGGCTGGGCGGCTGACCATTCTTATGAAATTAATAATACAAAGCACAAAAATATTCTGAGCATTATACCTCGAAAGAACATAGTGGCTGTTTTGTCTGTAGATTTTATGAATGGCATCTCATCTCCTCAAGTCAGCTGTTTTACTGCCATTCCAGCGTCGGTTATTACAGGCTGGTGTTTGCCTTGATATCCCAGATATCAAGGAAAAAGGAGTTTAGGACCCAATCAAAAAGAGAGACAGAGAGAAAGCATGGGGAATGCTGTGACGTGAGCGTTGGGGATAACACAAAAGAAAATGTGTGACGGTACTATGGACTGCCCAAGCGTGAAACAGATGTGGAAGTGAATGCGCAAAGTAAGACACAGTTCTACCCATCGCGGGCAGAGTGAAACGGGCGCGGAAATGAGGAACGGGACTGAGAGCAGAGAGCGCGACCGTGGCACCTTGCCTACCACTCGGGAACGGGGCTAAATAAGCCCAATAAGGAGGTGGTACCAGAATAAGAGGACCCCGGGGACTCGCATTGCAGCAGAAAACGAGCCAAAAGCCATGGTGGGCTGGAGGATCATGCTGCTTAAGGTTGCTTCATTTGATCAATAAATAGCTAAATAATGATCACAAGTTATTATTGTCTTTCTAACATTTTAGTGACCTATTTTAACATGAGAAATGCATTTTTATTATATATAAATATGCATGCAAATGTCAAACAGTCAAAATAAGGCTATGGTCAATCCAGAAATTCTGAGCTTAAATTCTAGCTTTAATTTACCATCAGATTTAGGTCCAGCTGCAGATCACTGTCACCACCATGAATACTTGATAAAGAGCTTTAAGCAATAATGCTGCTGATCTGAGGCTCCTGTTTGAAAAAGTGCCAGCTGGTGTGTGCAGTATGCTTTTTTAGATTCAAGCTTCAAGTGAAATCACATCCTGAACTGTTCTGGCACAACAGTACATGTAATTTGCTGCTCAGCCGCTTTTTAGGAAATTCCAAAGGTGTCAATTTGAATGCACTTCATTCAATAAAAGATCGATTTCCACATCCGAATAGTTTTTTCTTTGCTTTCCCTGAGACATTTTGAAGGATTATTGCTCTGTTTCTCATTCAAAAGTCTTCATAATTTGTCGTTCATAAGCGTGGAGTATGGTAATTGTATTCTAATTATAAAGGCACTGATTTTGACTGATTCACGAATTATTGGTATTCATTAACATACACACATTCTACTAATAAATCTGATGTTTATGCGGCGTTCATGAATCTGTTCATGAATCAGAGTTTTCGGAAATGTCCATTTATGTGTAATTTACTTGCAGTTTGTTCGTCTTTTTTACGACGTTTTCCTGAATGAGGACCAATGAGTGGTTGGTTGAATGTGTGAAGCACTACTCTTGGTGTCACTTTCGTTGATAACTTTCAGATATGATGTCTGAGAACATTAATAAGGTTTTACCTGCCTGACTAGTTCTTAGCCCACCTATACATATCCCCTCTCATTGACTCGGCACACGCAGGACACTAACAAATGCTCCACAAATCTGGCCAACCTTAGATCACTCATAAAAACCAACATAAGCACAGAGTCATGTACTCAAGTAATTAAAGCAGCTCTCTTGAATATTCGCTGTCTGAACAACAAGTCATTAATTGTGATAATAACATTGACATAAAATCTTGATAT
Organism: Ancistrus triradiatus; assembly: GCA_025084515.1. Classification (NCBI taxonomy): domain Eukaryota; kingdom Metazoa; phylum Chordata; class Actinopteri; order Siluriformes; family Loricariidae; genus Ancistrus; species Ancistrus triradiatus. The sequence continues at coordinate 107,259 of JAJAGP010001916.1, forward strand.
TTTCACATAGAAACTCATTTTAAACTGTACATGGTAGAGATACTTCCCCTTCATAAATCATCAAAATATTTCATCCTTTAACAAATTATTCTTTGAGTTATGACAATTTGTTTGGGACTAGGTAGTGATATTGCACCCATTGACTTATTTTTTTATAAATATATTGACATTAATTTCAGCAACTCTGATTTGGCTTTTTCATGAGTTTTTTATCTGTCATAACTCTGACACTTTCTTATCTATCCACAATTTTATATCGTAGCGATCAGAATGGGGTCCTCTCCCACACAAACTTTTCAGATCAGTGATTGGTTAAATATTTTTGGAGTTATGACCATAAGTTTGAGAGGTCCAAAATCGCTTGAAACTGAGATTTTAGAGATTTACATTAATTCACTTTTACACTGAACAAACTTGTCTAAAATCCTTATACTTTCATCTAAAAACTCCATTTAAACTTCAAATGGTAGAGATACTTCCCTTTCATGAAACATCAAAATATCTCATTAGGTCCATTGTTCCCATAGTACCACAGAGGGTACAGAGGTCCCTGGCAGGACAATTTTTGACCTACAACCATGAAAATCAACAGGCTCATCCCAGGTACACTGAGACTCATCACCTAGTGCAATTGGGGCCCCTGCAGTCCCTGACAGGGTACAGAGGCCCTGTCAGGGCAAAGAAAGTATTTAAGTCAGTTTTCAACCTATAGCCCCAAAATTAGGTCCGCTTGGTCCTGGATACACCCTGAGGTTCTGAGGTGACCTGTTATGCCTTTGGGGCCCTTGAGGTCCCCGACTGGGCACTGGGGCCCCTGGAAGGTCATTGACCCTAACTCAGTTAGTTTTTGACATACGGACATGAAATTTAGCATGTTTGGTTCTGTCTGCAAGCTAAGGTGACGTGATGCCTTTGGGGCATTCATGCAGAATAATAGAAAATTCTAAAGGGATCAGAAACTTTCAAGCACCACTGTCTCTACAAAACAGCACATGATAGGAGAACAGTTCAACAAGAGAACACAAGATCATGTCTTATCCCAGATGTCATCACAGGTGTGATGTTGTACGTCACTCACCTTTTGCCTGTATCACCATAAATCATCCTTCATTACTGTACATTCAAGTTAGCTTGCATGATGTATAATGTGAAAATGATTGCCAACCATTGTACAAAATCATCAAAAAGATGGAACAGTATGGGAAATGCATATTAAAAAAAGTTTTTTACATTTACTTTGAAGCTTATTTCATTGCAGACAGTGTGAAACTGAGATATTTAATGCTTTGTCTGAGCAAATTCATTTCATTTGTTAATAAACATCTATAAAATACATCCATTTGTTAATAAACAAAGAAGCCTCATGTTAACCATGGCACAAAATAACACCTGAAACAGTCAGGGAGCCCTCCACCACATTAGCCATTAGCTATTCATATGTAGATGTATGGTGTGTCAGCATAGTGCGGAGTTAGCAGAATGTCGGTGACTTTATGCCTCTCAGCACTGAGCAACTGTCACGGGTTGACCCGGACTTGGGCTTGCTGCACCCCTCCCTGCTGCCAGGGGCGATCCGGACTGCAGCATTTATGGTGCTCTACCGGACTGCAGAGCACCTGGAGGAGAAGCATGCTGTCCAAGCATGCTGGCTCCGTACCTGAGTTTGTTAGTTACGTGCACGTTGTTAGTTTCCGCGCACGCCTCACCTCTTAGCTCCGTATGTGCGCCGTTGGCATCATATAGTTTTGTGTCCGAGGACGCTGCACCCTTTAGTTTTGTATCTGGGCATGTTAGCTTCGTATCCAAGTTTGTTAATTTCGTTTCCACGGATGTTGCACCTCTTAGCGCCATAGATGCACTGCCTAGTTCTGTACCTGAACGTGACATGACTCTCTGTGTCATTAAAGCCAGTCGCTCCGACTCCTGTGCTACAGACATTTGTGCCATCATTTGTTCCAGTGCCAGTGCCGAGATCGTCCATGCCTGTGCCAGCACCAAGGTCATCTGTTCCCGGGCCTGTGCCGAGGACATCTGTTCCATTGCCAGTGCCGAGGTTGTCCATGCCAGTGCCTGCGCCGAGGTCGTCTGTTCCAGTGCTTGCTGGAGGGCCAGAAGGAGGCCATTTGTTTTCTTAAGGTCTTCCAAAAGGCCATTTGTTCCCAGGAAGCCAGCCAGGAGGCCCTTTGTTCCCTTGAGGCCAGCCAAGAGGCCCTTTGGTCCCGTGAGGCCCAGACGGAGGCCGTGTTTTTTGTGAGGCCTGCCAAAAGGTCGTTTGTTCCCACAAGGCCAGCCAGGAGGCTCTTGGTTCCCACAAGGCCAACCAGGAGGTGTTTGGTTCCCGCGAGGCCAGCCAGGAGGCCCTTGGTTCCCACGAGGCCAGCCAGGAGGCCCTTTGTTCCTATGAAACTTCCCGATTGAGAAGCTAGGGCCTTGAATTTGAGTGTCTACAGCTGCCAGCACAGTATTTAAGCAGGGCCCTAGTTCTTGAACATTGCGGGTAGTTTTTTTGTGTTGTTGTAGCAACGCTTCGGCAGTACATTTTGTTTGGCGGCTGTTCCCACCTTTTGTATTTTGTGCTGGTTTATGCTCGCCATGAACATTTGTCTTTGCCAGCGTGTTGCGGTGGATTATTCATCTCTGCTCACTCTGGACCCTTTGTTTTGCATTTTGGAGAATCGTGCTGTGATAAAACCTGCTTGTGTGTTTGGTGTTGCGGTATAAGCCGCATATGTGTTCATTGTTGCGGTAAAACCCGCTTATGTATTCGGTGTTGCGATAAAACCTTCTTATGTGTTCTGTGTTGCACAGGTTAGCGTCTGCAATAAAGACCTTTCATTTAGAGATACCTGCACCCGTCTCCTTTGCTCATGTTAGACCCCGCTGTTACAGCAACCCTGCTCTTTATTTTTTCCAATGATATCTACCATAGAAAAAAATACCATTTGAACAACTGAAAGCCAAAACATTTGATTTACGTTACTGACATTAAGGTTAGGGAAGGCACATGGATAACATTACAAACATGCGTGTGTGGGTGGGAGGGGGCAGATTTACACATGTGGACAAAATTGTTGGTACCCCTCAGTTAATGAAAGAAGAAACCCACAATGGTAACTGAAAAAACTTTAATCTGCAAAAGTAATAATGAATAGAAAGTCTATGAAAATTAAGAAATGAAAGTCAGACATTGCTTTTCAACCATGATTCAACAGAATTACTTAAAAAAATAAACTCATGAATCAGCCCTGGACAGAAATGATGGTACCCCTGAAAAATGTGACCAAAGGAACATGTTAAATCAAGGTGTGTTGACTAATTAGCATCACAGGTGTCTACAATCTTGTGATCAGTCAGTGTTAAAGGTAAAGGTTATAAGACCATCTCCAAGCAGCTTGATCTTCCTGTGACTACAGTTGCATATATTATTCAGAAATTTAAGACCCATGGGACTGTAGCCAGCCTCCCTGGACGTGGACACAGGAGGAAAATTGATGACAAATCAAAGAGACTGATAATACAAATGGTAACAAAAGAGCCAAGAAAAACTTCTAAAGAGATTAAAGGTGAACTTCAAGCTCAAGGAACAACAGTCTGACTTTCATTTGTTCATTTTCATAAACTTTGTATTTATTATTACTTTTGTCAGATTAAAGTTATTTCTGTTACCATTGTGGGTTTTTCTTTCAATAACTGAGGGGTACCAACAATTTTGTCCACGTGTGTATATTATGTTGTGGAGATCTAATACCCCCACAAGGATAGAAAGATCTATTTTTGCATGGTGGGGATATTCGCAAGGTCCCCATGAGGAAAACTGCTTTTTGTTTTCACAGAAACTGCAACTTTCTTTTGAAAAACCAAAGGAAGCCAAAATAATTTGCTACAGTAAGAATTATATATATGGAAAGTCCCCAAAACATAGGCTTGCCAGGTGTGTGTGTGTGTGCGCGAGATGCAGGCTGAGGGATAGGAGACACACGCAGGGAGTAGATCAGAACAAAGATAGTGTTAATTACAAAACTGACAAAAACAACGGAACACAAAAAGCATGGATGGCAAAAAGACGAGACGAGGCAAAGAAAAGGGAAATGAAGAATGACGGCGTGACATGGTAGGTCCGCAATGAACAACGACTTAGAATAACGACAGGTGACACGATTGAAAAGGTAGAAGCGAGAGAGGAGCTAGAAACGAGGTAAGGACCACGAGACTCAGAAACAAAAGTGAGAAGCAAAAGGGTAGAAATAGAGGAAAGGAAAAGACTAGACTATGAGTGACAGGCGCAGGTGATAGTTCCTGTTCCCACGGAGTCTGAGACGGAGCTAGGACTCTAATGATGGTCCCACAGGGTTTCAGAGGGGTCAGGTGGTTTCCTCTCTGGGTGACTGCTCTGATATGGAACAAAATGGTGCCAGATATGGAGCCAAGCAGCGCTTCAGACCTCTGTACTGAGCAAACCTGTTTAGATACAGAGCTTGTCAGCGCTAACGGGTCAGGTACTGAGCTAATGAGCTCAAATACGGAGCTAGGGTGCTCAACCATGAGGCTAACCGGTTTCAATATCTGGTTATCCAGTGCTAGCGACTCAGGTACTGAGCTATGGGATGCTTAATTGCTCATCTACTGAGCTATGGGGCACTACCTGCTCAGATACTGAGCTGGCATGCTCAAAAATGGAGCTAACCTGCCTAACTACAGGATTATTGGGCATAGACAACCTCTGGAAGGTCTCGGCCTTAGACGACCTCTGGAAGGTCTCGGGGGTAGAGGACCTCTGAACGGACTGAGACAGAGACGAACTCTGAATGGTCTCGGACCTAGACGACCTCTGGAAGGTCTCTGACATAGATGACCTTGGAACGGTCTCTGACATAGATTACCTCTGGAAGGTCTCTGACATAGATGACCTCTGACCAGTCTCAGGCTTAGACGACCACTGGAAGGTCTCAGAAACCACCCCTGGATGGACTCAGGGACGAGCAACCCTAAACCAGATTCCGCAAACCAGAGGTTAGACTTAGCCCTAACAATAACTGGAACTGACAGCCGACAGCCGGCAAGTGGACACACTAAAAAACAGAGCATGTTGGGCTCACTAATGTCAGGAGGATCGAAACTGCCCAGAGAGCATCCAAGAAGTAGTCACGAGTTCCGGACTGAACCTGCAGCCACCTCTCAGTAGTCCATTGCAGTGCCCTGCCTGCAAGGCAAGAAACCACCAGTGACAACCTAGTATATTCAGAGCTGGGGGGATAGAGCCTGAAGTAACGTGAGCATTGCAACCAGAATTTGTTATACAACGCTGGGTTACCATTTAATTCTCTCTGGTAAAGTGATCTTGACAGTCGACAGAGAGCTGGAAGGGGGCGGAACCAACAGCTCGGTGGTCGTGGAAGCCAGGGACTGACTTGACTGCAACACTCGCTGTGTGATCTCATTCACGGTGGGCACCGGCGAGTGCTGATCTTCCACAAGTTGTGAAATAACTCGCATTACTTTGGCCAGTGGAGCACGAAGCTCAAAAAGTTGGCTACTGATCATAGGGACCAGTTAAGTCTGATCAAAAAATTCCCACTGCCCCCAAGTGTGGCTGAGTCTACTGTCACAATGGTTGAGGGATAGGAGACACATCCAGGGAGTAGATCAGAACAAAGATGGTGTTTATTACAAAACTGACAAAATCAACGGAACACTACAAGCATGGATGGTAAAAAGACGAGACGAGGCAAAGAAAACGGAAACAGAGAATAACAGCGAGACAAGGTAGGTAAACAAAGAACAACGGCTTAGAATAACAGCAGGTGACACGATTGAAAAGGTAGAAGCAAGAAAGGAGCTAGAAATGAGGAAAAGACCACGAGACTCGGCCAAGAAAGTGAGAAGCAAGCAGGTATAAATAGAAGAAAGGTAAAGACTAGAAAATAAGTGACAGGTGCAGGTGGTAGAAGCTGGGAGAGAGAAAAAGTGGTAGAAGGTGGGTGTGGTGGGCAGGTGAGTGTGCAGATGTGACTGTGTGTGTGTGTGTTCACTTCCAGTTAGGCCACAGATCCTCCACGACATGGAATTAGATAAACTGTTCCAAATGGAACTATGAAGCAAGTTTAATCCTGATTATTTCAAACAGTGGTATAGTAGGAAATCAGAATGGTTCATTATTTTATTAGCTGTATCTGCATCAATATTTGCTGAATGAACCAAGAGGGCCACTTAGAAATCTCCCAGCACCACAAAATGCTAACATCAGTAAAAGTAGATTTTATATGTGAGAACAAGGCAGAACTTTTCCCTGAAGAAATATCATCATAGGCACATTTCAACTATGAGAGACAAAATAAGAAAAAAAGTCCAGGAAATCCTATAGGATTTATAAAGAATTCCTCTCTCATCTTTCTAAGTAGGAGAACGTGCACAATCAGTGGCTAACTAAATACTTTTTTGCCCCACTGTATATTGTGCAAATACAGTGCCTTGCAAAAGTATTCGGCCCCCTTGAACTTTTCAACCTTTGCCACATTTCAGGCTTCAAACATAAAGATATGAAATAAAAAAATTTTGTGAAGAATCAACAACAAGTGGGACACAATCATGAAGTGGAACGAAATTTATTGAATATTTTCAACTTTCTTTAGAAATAAAAAACTGAAAAGTGGGGCGTGCAAAATTATTCGGTCCCTTTACTTTCAGTGCAGCAAACTCACTCCAGAAGTTCAGTGAGGATCTCTGTATGATCCAATGTTGACCTAAATGACTGATGATGATAAATAGAATCCACCTGTGTGTAATCAAGTCTCCCTATTAATGCACATGCTCTGTGATAGTCTCAGAGTTCTGTTTAAAGCGCAGAGAGCATCATGAAGACCAAGGAACACACCAGGCAGGTTCGAGATACTGTTGTGGAGAAGTTTAAAGCCGGATTTGGATACAAAAAGATTTCCCAAGCTTTAAACATCTCAAGGAGCACTGTGCAAGCGATCATATTGCAATGGAAGGAGTATCAGACCACTGCAAATCTACCAAGACCCGGCCGTCCCTCTAAACTTTCAGCTCACACAAGGAGAAGACTGATCAGAGATGCAGCCAAGAGGCCCATGATCACTCTGGATTAACTGCAGAGATCTACAGCTGAAAGAGGTGGGAGACTCTGTCCATAGGACAACAATCAGTCGTTACACTTCACAAATCTAGCCTTTATGGCAGAGTGGCAAGAAAAAAAAAAGCCATTTCTCAAAGATATCCATAAAAAGTTTGCCACAAGCCAGCTGGGAGACACACCAAACAGGTGGAAGAAGGTGCTCTGGTCAAGACGAACTTTTGGGCCACAATGCAAAATGTTATGTTTGGCGTAAAAGCAACACAGCTCATCACACCTGAACGCACCATCCCCACTGTCAAACATGGTGGTGGCAGCATCATGGTTTGGCCCTGCTTTTCTTCAGCAGGGACCGGGAAGATGTTAAAATTGATGGGAAGATGGACGGAGCCACAAATACAGGACCATTCTGGAAGAAAAAAAACTGTTGGGACAGAACTGAAAAAAAAGAGACTGAGACTGGGACGGATGGAGATTATCTTCCAACAAGACAATGATCCAAAACATAAAGCAAAATCTACAATGGAGTGGTTCACAAATAAATGTATCCAGGTGTTAGAATGGCCAAGTCAAAGTCCAGACCTGAATCCAATCGAGAATCTGTGGAAAGAGCTGAAAACTGCTGTTCACAAACGCTCTTCATCCAACCTCACTGAGCTCGAGCTGTTTTGCAAGGAAGAATGGGCAAAAATTTTATTCTCTCGATGTGCAAAACTGATAGAGACATACCCCAAGTGACTTGCAGCTGTAATCGAAGCAAAAAGGTGGCGCTACAAAGTATTAACGCAAGGGGGCCGAATAATTTTGCACGCCCCACTTTTCAGTTTTTTATTTCTAAAAAAAAGTTTAAAATATCCAATAAATTTTGTTCCACTTCACGATTGTGTCCCATTTGTTGTTGATTCTTCAGAAAAAATTACAATTTCATATTTTTATGTTTAAAGCCTAAATGTGGCAAAAAGTTGAAAAGTTCAAGGGGGCCGAATACTTTTGTAAGGCACTGTATATATATTTAGCTGATATGTGTACAAACTAGAGATCTTCTGCCCATCTTTGCTCCTCAAAAACTGAACCTTTTGTGCATACTGTTTTTGTGCCGAATCATGATTATCATCACCTGTTGACATTATCTGTTTGAAATTACATCATTATTTAGTTTTTTCCACCTCATTACTAGACCTAACTTGCCCCTGTCCAATATTTTTGGAATGTGTTGCAAGCCTGAAATGCAGGAATGGATGTTTATTGATAAATGAAATGAAGCTGATCAGAAAAAAAAAAAAAAAAAAAAAAACATGAAATATCTCAGGTTCATACTGTCTGCTATGAAATGGAAGACAGAGTAAATGTAAGATTGCATTCTCCCTAAAATCCCAACCTTTTCTGATCTGGGGTTGTATATATACACACCACGTATGGACAAAAGTATTGGGACACACCTCTTAATCATTTAATTCAGGTGTTTAATTCAGACCCATTGCCACAGGTGTATAAAATCTAGCACATAGCCATGCAGTCTGCCTTCACAAACATGTGTGAAAGAATGAATCATTCTAAAGAGCTCACTGAATTCTAATGTGGTACTGTAATAGGATGCAACCATTGTAAAATGTATTATTAATTATCTTGGTTATTTTCAAACAGTGCTGTAGTAGGAAACAAGAGTGGTTTATTATTTTGACAGCTGTATCTGCATCATTATTAACTGATCGGACCAGTAGGGCTAATTAGAAATCTCCAGTGCCACAAAATGCTAACATCTCTGAAAGTAGATTTTTATACAAAAGAACAGGGTAGAAATAGTGGAAATAATGCTCATGCTATCCAGATATTTACTGTTCAAATATTTTCCTGATCAAGTTACATTTGTATTATATTACCTGCAGTGCACTATTTTTTGTAAATATATTGTAAATATAAACACAGTACCTTAGGTTTGCTGACAGTAATAGTATACAAGAGATGTACCGGTAAACAGCGAGTACTACTATCTGCTATCTATATATTTGCGTTTTTGTACAGTGTAGTTGGGTTTCCTGTTACTGTCCTCTACAAGGCACAGTAGTACACAGCAGAGTGTGATATTTCAGGCAAAGATCTAATCAGATGCACACGGCTATCTCCACTGTCAACTTTAGCTGAGAAATTTCTTTGTAGGATTTATACATAGAAACAAGAAACTCTGGTGTAGATCCAGGATACTGACAATAATACTGCAGATAATTTGCACTCGCATATTTACAGCAGAGAACAATTCAGTCGTCCACTGCTCGATATGATTTCTTATTCAGTGGTGTTATTGTCTGTGCCAAACTCTTCCCTGTAAACTAAATGAATAAAATCTGCTATGACAGCTAATATAAAAAGAATAATTATAACCATCATAATAAAATTTACCTATGCACAATTCAATTATGCTATCTTACATTGCATAGCTGAAAAGTGCAAAAGAGAACACAGAAACATCATGGGCGTATTGTGAAAAGTAGAGTACACAGATATCCTTCTGTACAGACCTACACAGGCTCCTTCTATTTATTGTTGGATCTGTGTGGTTACCAAAAGCAGAGACGTACATTAACCCTTGGTGACAGAAAATGTATTTTCTGAAGCTATATGGTTTTGAAAAGTCATTAATTGTTCAGCAAAACCCTCAAATGCAATAGTGTGTTTGACCTGATGTCTCTGTTGTGTTTGTGAGTTGCTTTGAGTGAAACCAGTAGCGTCATTGCTGTTGCTTAGTATGTAGAAACTGCCCCTCTGCGGCGAGGAGGGGCATGAATTTTTGAGGTCTGGGGGAGGTCTGGCCAGTAGTGACAAAGAAAATAACATAAATAGTTGTTTTTTCTCCATATATTTTTCTCAGCTATGCAATTTTTTCTCCATATAAACTGCCCCCCAGTGGCGAGGAGGGGCATGAACTGTGGACAGCAGAGCGGAGCACCGGAAGAAGTGCAAGGGCCCTCGGACTAAGTGGACTCAGCTGAGACGCACTGTATTTATGCAGGGCCCTAGCTCTAGAACGGCGCTGGGGATTGTGTGGTCTATCGACCTTCAGACTGTTGCGGCATGGCGGATGTCCTCCACTTCAGTGATCTGTGTCTGATCGTTCCTCGGGATTTATGTTTTGTCGTGTGGTAAGCCCGTTTATGTTTGCTCGGTCGCATTAAAGCCAGTTTATATTTGCTGATTCGCGATAAAAAATTTGCAAACGTGGAAGAACAGAGTCACACAGACACAGGTGCTGGAATAAAGTAATAGACAGTTTTATTGTCTGCGCAGAGATCAACTCAAATACAAAGATGTCTGAGCAGTTGTATATGTGCAGATGAGGAGGCTTTTACGCTCCTCTCCTTTTATAATAAAAAAATAGATTCTTACGTAATAACTTTTCTTGCAAAACATATAGACATTTATTAATCTCCCGAGAACAGTACGCCCATGTGAAGGCCATGACCCTTATCTGCTCGGTATGCCCTGCTGAAGTCCATGACTCTTATCTGTGCTCTCGCAATCTTTCCCACAACTGTCTTCTTCCCTCTGAGGCGCTTATTAGTGTTCAGAGGCAAATTCTTGATGCATTGTTTTTTTACAGTGATCAGCAAAAACCAAGTTTGCACAAGGTTATACTGGCCTAAACCCTTGATATAAAAAGCAATATAAAGAAAGAAATAATGAACAGTAAAAACTTCTATTACACATTCCTCCCTTTGTCTATATTTTAAAGACACAGAAAAGTTATCCACTCCAACAAGCTAAGCTTTCTGTTGAAGCTTCATTAGCTCTATGCCTTTTCTCTATTCCCTCTGTTCCTTATAATATAGTTGTTAGGAGCACTTGGAATGGTCCTTGCCACCTGTCAGCTTTCCAATTAGATCTCTTATAGACCTTTGTAATAATCTAGTCTCCTGCTTTCACCATATGTCCAGTCACTGCTGGGCTAGGAAGTGTCTCCTTCACCTTCCTGTGCACATCAGACAAAACAGAACGCAACGTAGCACAATACTTTTGCATGTGATCGTCCTCTAGGACCAATGTCTCCTTTTTGGAGTGCAGCTGGTGTTTGGAGGTCTCCCAGATATGATCTCAAATGGGAAAAGTTTAGTTCTGGAGGATAACCTTTGCCAGAGCCCCATACACACAAGTGGGAGGGCCTCTACACAGTTTAGTCCTGATTCATTGTGCCATTTGTTCTTTCCACCAGGCCTGCACTTTGAGAGTGATATGCACTCATGCATGTTTATGTAGTGGCATTCCAATCACATTACTGATGGAGGTGAGTACCCTGCTCACAAATGCTGAACCATTATCAGAGGAAACCTTCTTAGGGAGTCCAAATCTAGGGATCACTTCCCTTAGGACGCATTTTGCCATTGCCAGTGCATCTTAGTGGGTGGAAAGGTAAGCTTCCACCCACTTGGAGAACATGTCAACGATCACCAGCACATACCTTTTCTTTTGGCAGGGTGATAACTCAAAAAAGTCCATTTGTAAGTGATCAAATGGCATGTCTGTCTCTGGATGCCCTTTGGTGTGTTCATGTCTGACTGCTCCTGCTGAATTTTGTTTTTAGACATGTAAGACATTTTTGAGAAAAACATTGTGAGTAAGATGGGAAGCTTTTTGCATACCACTGTGATTTTATCATTTCTACCATTCCTCCCTTCGAACAATGGTCGACTCCACGGGCATTTTTTGCAAAATAGGAAAAGTAGCAGGAGGGTAAGCAGGGTTTTTGATTTGGGTCTGTCCATACTATGCCGTCAAATGAGCATCCGGTTTTGCAGCACCTTTGCTGCAGCATCAGCTCTACAATTACACAGAGCTTCCTGTGTACAGATTTTTGCTTTTGGTAGTTGAATGGCATCCAAGACGTCAAAACGTTCCTCTGTCGCCAGAGGGTTCCAAAATCGTGACAAACATCATAGGCATATCTTGAGTCGGTGTAAATGTTCACAGTTTTGTCATCTGCTAACTTGCAGGCTTCAGTGAGCGCAATCAGTTCAGCTGCTTGTGCTGAATACTGTGGAGGAAGGCTTCCTGAAAGCAAAGTGTAAGTTAGGGTTACAACAGCAAATCCAGTTTTTATTTTCCCTTTTTGATTTTTGGCTGGAACAATCATCAATGTCAATAACAGCAATCTCCTAGATATATAAAAAATCATCAATATCTGTTCCTTCTTGTTTAAATCTACCTGTAACAGAGAAAAAAATGTAACATGAGTATGTTTTTTGAGGACATGCTAATATGTTCCAGCAGCAATTTCTTATTTTCTTCTGCCCTTCATATTTACATGAATTGATTACCTTAAAAAAGAAAACCCAATTTCAGACCCATTTAGCCATGACTAAATTAAATGATACCTCAAACTGAGTAACATGATTTATTGATTTCTGCTTACAATTTTAAAACGTTTAAGAGCAGTGTTTAACTTTATTATCATGTGTTTAAAATCTTAATAAGTGTTCTTATCTCAACTCAAATGCTCTGACATCAGCTGATCAAATGGGAGGACCAAAGAACGGATCAGTGATTGGTCCTGGGCTACACTGTTTGCACATGCACAGTTTATTCTGGAGCTAATGTGCAGCTCCATCATCTGCATTCTACTGTTTAAAATACTTCACAAATGGTCATATCTACTATACTAACAATGTATTTTTGTATCTGTAATCGCCACTTCAGGTTAGGATATTGTTAATGTTTTATCTGTTTTATTTCTACACTGTTATCATTCTCTAAGTGCAGTTTCACACCTGTCTCACGCACACATACATACCACTCAGTTCCAAGCGCACACACATACTGTACATAGACAACTAAAAGTAGCAAATAAGTTTTCAAATTCACACATCCAAAAGTAGCAAAGCAAAATCAAATTTTAACCCTACTTCAGTTTTGCTTTTCACTGGTCATAGCCAACACCTGCGTAACAGCCACACTCAACCCTCTATGCATGCACATCTTCCGGTGCCCTTATACAAAGGCAAGGATGCACGAGTCAAGATCACGAGGACCGAAGCCCAGTTCAGCCAGACCGCCCACTCAACACTCCCGGCTAGCGGACAAGGCAGGCAGGCCAGACATGACTCTAGGCTCTGGCCCCAGTGACCCAAGCCAAGCATCCTGGTCTAAATCTAGCCAAAAGCCTGTGTAAATAGGTATGTCTTTTGCCTAGACTTAAAACTTTGGAGAGTGTCTGAATCTCGAACGAAAGTGGGAAGTTTATTCCATAGTTGGGGGGCCATGTATGAGAAAGCCTTTGACTGTGACTTTTTTAATTCTTTTAACTAAAAGAAGTCCTTCACCCTGCGAACGAAGTAGACGAGTTGGATTGTAAAGCTCTAAGAGTTCACTCAGATAATGTGGGGCCAGGCCATGTAGAGCTTTATAAATTATAAGAAGTATTTTGTAATCAATGCGGAATTTGACTGGTAACCAGTGTAGTGATGATAGAACAGGAGTGATATGATCAAATTTTCTAGTTCGAGTTAGCACTCAGGCAGCTGCATTCTGAACTAACTGAAGTTTATTTATAGATTTACTAGAGCATCCAGTAAGTAAGGCGTTACAGTAATCCAACCTTGAGGTTATAAACGCATGAACAAGTTTTTCTGCTTCATTAAAAAGAGAGGATATTTCTAAGTTTAGCGGTATTTACGTAATTGAAAGAAAGCAATTCGAGTGATGCTACTAATGTGTGCATCAAAGGAGAGATCTGAATCAAAATGTGACACCTATGTTTTTTTACAGACGGGACTGGGCAATACTGGACAGCCATCTAGATTTTAGTATAGATGTAGCCAACCTGTCTCTCACAGCCTTGGGGTCCCACTAATAGAACCTCAGTTTTATCGGAAGTTAAGTAAGAGAAATTAAATAACATCCAATCTTTTTATTTCCTTTACACAGTCCCTCAATTTTGTTGATTGTAAGGCTGTCATTAGGTTTGGCTGATACTGTACAGCTGTGTATCATCCGTCATCATAGCAGTGGAAATTAATTGCCATGTTTATCTGAATAACCGAGAGAATAAAAGCGGGCCAAGCAATGAACCCTGAGGCACGCCATATTTCACTTTTGAGAGCATAGACCTTAAGATTATTTATATGAAAACAAACTGGTAACCGGTCGGTTAAGTAGGATTTAAAACAAGAAAGTGCTGATCCCTTAATACCTACAGTATTTTCTAGTTGTTTGTTTAGTAAAACATCATGATCTTATAGTGTCAAATGCTGCACTTAAAATCGAACAGAACAGAAAAAAGAAACACATCCCTTATCTGAGGACATTAACAAGTCATTTAGTACCCTAAGTAAATGCTGTTTTCAGTACTATGATGGGGCCTGAAGCCAGACTGAAATGTTTCATAAATTTCATTCCTTTGGAGGTAACTGCAGAGCTGCTGATAATGGCTTTTTCTAAGATTTTGGACAGAAACGGTAGATTTGAAATTGGTCTGTAATTAGATATCACACAAGGGTCAAGATTGGCTTTTTTAATCAGTGGTTTGATAACGGCAGACTTAAAGGATTTGGGCACATAACCAAAGGTAAAGGGATGAATTTTAAAATAACTAACACTGGGCTCTATAAATACTAGGTATTACTTGTTTGAGTAAACGTGTAGGAATTGGATCTAATAAAAAACATGTGATGGACTTAGACGAGCTCATCAGTGCGGATAGTTAGTATTAAGTAATTGGGGTAAAAGATTCTATGGCTAATTTTTTAAAAGATTTATGGCTAATTGAACAGATGGTCTTCACTAGTGCTGCATCTGAAAGGTGACTGAATAGTTTGGTGATGTGATGAGCAATTGAGTTTGATGCCTAATGTTTTCTATCTTATCATTAAAGAAAAGTCATGAAATCATTAACTGTTAAAAATTACATAGACCGGGAATTCACGTTCTGTGGGGTTTTTTATTAATTTGGAGACTGTATAAAGAGAAACTCTTGGTTATTTTTTATTTTTCTTCTATGATATGATTGAGAGAGTATGCAGCCTTAGCTTTAGTGAGGGCATGCTTATACTCTGCCATGCTGTCCCTCCAAGCAATCTTAAACACCTCCAATTTGCTATGTCTCCACTTGCGCTCTAGGTGCCGTGTTCTTTGCTTTAAGGTACGGGTGTGGTCATTATACCATGGTGCTAGCCTTTTTTCCCTAATGTGTTTGACCCTAGCAGGAGCAATCGTCTCCAGGGTTGAGCAAAGCACACATTCTAATTGGTCATTTACACACTCAAGGTGATTGATCTCCGTAGGTGTATTAAATTTCAAGTCTGGTAGGTTTTTAATAAATGCAGCTGGAGTAGCAGATGTGACGATGCACTTGGTGTAATAACGAGGCAGAAGGATTTTATTTATTAGAGATAGCTCAAATACTAAAATATAGTGATCTGAAATCGAATCACTTTGCGGGAAAACATAAATGTTGTCTATATTGATACCAAATGTCAATATTAGATCTAAAGTATGATTACAGTGGTGGATTGGTCCCATCACATTCTGAGTGATACCCAAGGATTCTAAGATGGACTCGAAAGCAATTCTAAATGGATCCTGCTCATTGTCAAAGTGAATATTGAAATCACCTACAATTAAAGCCTTATCTGTTGACAGTAGTAAGCAGGAAAGAAAGTTAGCAAATTCCTGAAGAAATTCTGAATAGGGACCAGGAGGGCGGTAAATAGTGATAAGCTGAAAAAAGTGTGGTTTTGACTTCCATAGCAATGGATCAGTCACATTAAGAATCAGTATTCAAAAGAATTAGCCTTGTAATGGGATTTAGTTGTAACACTTAGCTCTTTGTCAAAAATAGTGGCTATGCCTCCCCCCCGACCATTAGGACGAGGGCAATTAGCATGACTGTATCCAGGAGGTCAGGCTTCATTTAAGGCTAAATATTCATCAGGTCTAATCCAAGTCTCAGTGAGACACAGAGCGTGTAAGCATTTATCAGTGATCATTTCATTTACAATCACTGCTTTGTTTGTAAGTGATCTAATGTTAAGTAATCCTAGCTTTAGTCTAAGGTTGTTATTTCTTTGGGAGCTATCTGTGTTTATTCTAATGAGGTTATTAAAACAGACTTTTTGAGAGCGTTTACATTTAGGACAGATGCGGGTAACAGACACAGTTTCAATAATGTGTGTTCTGGGTGATGGTGCATGGCTACCAGCAGACAGTTGGTTAAGCCTGACTGTCTGCTGCCTGACCCCTGCTCTGGATAGTCAGCCCCTAACAAACCGGGCAATAAGACTATGGGCAATGTTGCAGGAGATGAGAGCAGCACCCTCCCGAGTGGGATGGACACCGTCCCATCCTAAAAGGCCAGGCTTACCCTCAAAGGCTTTCCGGTTGTCTATATAGCCCACGTTGTTTTCAAAACACCACTTGGACAGCCAGCAGTTCAGCGACCATAACCTGCTGTAGGCTTGGTCACCTCGCCACATTAGGATGGGGCCAGAGCATACTACAGCGTCGGACATCGCTTTCGCCATGCTAACCACCTCTACAAAATTAGCCTTAGTAACCTCTGACTGATGAAGGCGTATATCATTAGCCCCTACATGAATAACTATCCTAGAGAATCTGCGGCTCTCAAGTTCACTAAGACTCGTTACAATGTCCGGCACTCTGGCTACGGGGATACAGATAACTCTAGCTGCTGGTGTCCCTAAAGGGGTAGCAAGTTTCACGTGTCGTAAAATAGAGTCACCTATGACCAGAGCTCTTTCAACAGGCTGCTCAGTGGGTGTATCACTGAGGAGGGCAAACCTGTTGGACACGTGAACAGGTAAACAGTGGTGCTCTCGTGGACTAGCCTTATGACTACGTCGCCGAACCGTCACCCACTTGCTCTGCTGTGAGGGCTCTGCCGGGGCTGGGGCTCTAACTTCACCTGTGTCATCCAGATCTGCTAAGCTAGGAGCTGAGCTAGTCTTCTCTAATGTCTGGATGCGCACCTTTAAAACTACAATCTTCTCCGTCAGACTAGCTACAAGCCTACACCTATCACAAGTAAAATTTACACTAACGACGGATGAAGAATAACTAAACATGCCACACTCGGCACAGGGAACAAGCACAGCAGAAACCATGTTAGTACAATTAATGAATTAAAGGTACTTAGCTTCGGGTGGTGTTGTGGGGTGCCGAGTGAAATATGGTTCAGCTGAAGCTGATGGTCCAATGCAATGCTCGATTAAAGCGTTAATACAAGTTAATACAAAACATCACAAAAAACTAAGTCTCAGAAAGTGGGAAAAGACTGTAAAAAAGTTATAAAAACACACACTACTGCAAAAGAAGACGCAACTCTGGTAATTAGCTAATGGCTACAAACACAAGCCGGTATACCTGTAAAGTTACTAAATAACGATTAGCGGCAAAAAATATAATCCACCGGTACGAGAAGAAAATGATTAAGATGTTGTAAAAACCTACTATATATACGATTATATATGACACAGATGCGATCGGGAATTAAAATAGTTCAAAGGAAATAAACTGCTAACAGCTACAAAACAGCGTGCATCCTGTGTACAATCGGGAAGAACAAGTCTTGGTTTCCAGATCCTCGCAAGCCTCGCGTCAGTGGTCAGCGTTCTCTCAGCATTCTCTCTCTCTCTCAGCGTTTAGTACGCTCTAGTACCATCACAACGCAGACTCATTCTGTACCATTACCTACCCAACGTCAAAGCCCAAATCCGTACCACATCTGTCCAAACCTCGTCGGGATAGATGCAGGTTTTTTAATTTTTTAATTAATTTATTTTTTATTATTTTATAGAAAACCCTAGATTAAAACCCTCTTACCTCAGGCTGAGGAACCTGAGTTCGGAGCCCCTTTGACTACAACTTTGGGAATGTTCTGCATTTCCAACATACATTACAGCAATCTTAAATAAAAGCCTGCTTTTCTTGCCTCGTGAGTCTTAGGACTGTAGCGCCAGGCAGACACAGATACAGTGGGGCAAAAAAAGTATTTAGTCAGCCACTGATTGTGCAAGTTCTCCTACTTAGAAAGATGAGAGAGGTCTGTAATTTTCATCATAGGTACACTTCAACTATGAGAGACAAAATGAGAAAAAAATAATCCAGGAAATCACATTGTAGGATTTTTAAAGAATTCAATTGTAAATTAAGGTGGAAAATAAGTATTTGGTCAATAGATTTGGTTCAACTCCATACTAACATAACATAACCTTTGTTGGCAATGACAGAGGTCAAACATTTGCTGTAAGTCTTCACCAGGTTTGCACACACTGTAGCTGGTATTTTGGCCCATTCCTCCAGCGATGTTTGGGGCAACACGGACTTTCAACTCCCTCCACAAATTTTTTTATGGGGCTGAGGTCTGAAGACTGGCTAGGCCACTCCAGGACTTTGATATGCTTTTTGGGGAGCCACTCCCTTCGTTGCCCGAGCAGTGTGTTTGGGATCATTGTCATGCTGGAAGACCCAGCCAAGTTCCATCTTCAATGCTCTCACTGATGGAAGGAGGTTTTGTCTTAAAATCTCACGATACCTGGCCACGTTCATTCTTCCCTTAACACGGATCAGTCGTCTTGTCCCCTTTGCAGAAAAACAGCCCCAAAGCATGAGGTTTCCACCCCCATGCTTCACAGTAGGTGTGGCACAACTCAGAATTTTTCTTCCTCCAAACACGACGAGTTGAGTTTTTACCAAAAAGTTCTATTTTGGCTTCATCTGACCACATGATATTCTCCCAGTCCTCTTCTGGATCATCCATATGCTCTCTGTTAAACTTCAGATGGGTCTGGACATGTACTGGCTTAAGCAAGGGCACACGCCTGGCACTGCAGGATCTGAGTCCCTTTCGGCGTAGTGTGTTACTGATGGTAGCTTTGTTACTTTTGTCCCAGCTCTCTGCAGGCCATTCATCAGGTCCATTCGTGTAGTTCTGGGATTTTTGCTAACCGTTCTCATGATCATTTTGACCCCACCGGATGAGATCTTGCATGGGGCCCCAGACTTCTGTTCCTGCTCTCGTGGAAGGCGGATGCACTGTTCCTCGCTCCCTTATCTCTCCTGCTTGGCTTCTTTGTATCTGTCTCGTCTACTCTACTCCTTAGCACTGCTCCTCAAAGAACAAATTATGGAATTGGTTAAATGGTCTCTGAATGCTATTGACACCATCTTCTCATCGAGAACTTCGGGTTCGGGGGAACCCACATGTCCGACAGAACACAGATGGTAGGATACTCGATGGACCCGTGGGAGAAGTGGGGAGTCGTGTGCCTGGCACCTCTTTCATTGGAGGACATCGAGGATGTTTATTTATTCGGAACTTTGATTGTGAACTTTGGTTTCTGCTGATTGGATTAGGCGTTACCCTGCTGTATCGGGAAATTAAAAGAGTTGGGTCAGTTGTCAAAGGTCCCCAGAAACTGCCCAATTTGATTTGATTGAAATGGTGAGCAGAGTCGCTGGAACTCAGGCTGCGCATATTAATCACACCATGGAATCCATCACGGAGAAACTAACGGCTTTGCGAAATGAGGTATATCATCAGAGATACATTGGTTCTGAGTGTAAAAAATTTTAGAGCTCAGTCAAAACAAGTCATTTCTACTCTCGGCTTCCCTGTTATCAGCAATGGCCTTGCTGATAAGAAATTCCTCCAGAGGATCTGCTGCTAAGTACCTAACCCCCCATCCACTGACTGTTTCATTCTGGGTAGTAAGCGCTGTTTACTGCCATGTTATCGCGAACTTTGTACAGACTCTTTCTGCTGCAAGAATGTGAACTGACAGAACTTTTTGTCCCTACCCAACCAAACGCCTCCACTCTAAGCTTAACTCCACCAAGACGGCGGGACGGGTCTGCAGGGCGCGCCGAAACGACTGCGAACATGGATGGCTGCTTGTCGTTTTGGTTACTTTTCCAGATACCCACATCCCTAACCAGTGGCTAGTTGTGTGTTTATGTTATGTTTATGCGCTTGTGTGCTGGAAGGAGTTCTCTTTCTTTCCCAATGTGTTCATTATTTCTTGTTTCTTCTAAAAAGACATTTCGTTGCCTTGTACTTGTACATGTGTAATGACAATGAATCGAATACCATACCATCGAGGGAGATTATCAGTGGTTTTGTATGTCTTACAATTGCTCCCACAGTTGATTTATTCACACCAACCTGCTTGCCTATTATAGATTCACTCTTCCCAGCGTGGTGCAGGTCTACAATTTTCTTCCTGGTGTCCTTCGACAGGTCTTTGGTCTTGGCCATGGTTGAGTATGGAGTCTGACTGTTTGAGGCTGTGGACAGATGTCTTTTATACAGAAAATGAGGTCAAACAGGTGCCATTAATACAGGTAACTAGTGGAGAACAGAACAGCTTCTTAAAGACAGGTCTGTGAGAGCCAGAAATTTTGCTTGTTTGTGGGTGAACAAATACTTATTTTCCACCATGAAAATACTTATTTCCCACCAGATGCATGGTGGGTACACGTTCAAGAGTTATGTGTTTTGGAGCCCATTGATTTCATTCCTCACCCTCCTCAAAGTCAGCATCCTTTTTTTCTTGATGTGGACAGTTCACTGCAATGTGTCCCATCTGCTGACAAACATAACACTTGTAGGTCGAGCAGTCCCTCTGTCCTGTTGTACCACATCCTCGTCCTCTGCTGTTGCCCCCGTTTCGTTCTATGCTTTGTTTCATGGCTTCCAGTACGGCACACCGGAGTTGATACTGCTCTTTCTCTCATTCTCTCTAAGTGTTCTTCTTCGATTTTTCTGCTAGTCTCTTTTCATCATGCATTGCAAAAGCATAAACAGTCTGTAATCTGCTTGTGTCAATCTCAACACAGTCATCTCTCACTTTCGTTTGTATCTCTGGTCTCACTCCATTCAAGAATCTTTCTTTAAGATGGTTCTCCCAGGCACTCATATTGGCAAGTGGATAGTCATTTAGCTTATCCAGCCCTGAATGTGGAGTTTCTTCAGCTCATGCAGGTAGTCTGCCACCGTTTGTCCATCCCACTGTCTGCATTGTGTCAGCTTGGACAGATTGAGTCTTCCAGGAAAAGCTGCAGTTATTCTTTCTCTGAGTTGTTGGATCTCCCTTTGATAGGGGAGTCAGCGGCCTCGTTGTACCTGATATGTACATGTTAGGGTTCTGTGGCAGATCTCCTTGTACTTTTGTCCATTTGAGCTTCATCCTTCCTGAACATACTCGAGCCAGTTCATTTAGAGATGGATTCCACCCTCTAACAAGAGAGAGAGAGAGTTTATTTCAAGTCAATCACAGCATAATTTTACATACATACATTATTATCAATTTTAAAAAATAAAAAATAAAAAATAAAATAGTAGTATAAAATAGTAATCAAAGAAAGTAACTAATAATAACTATTATGCAGTACAATATAATCAACTTGAAAGGGAATGAGATGAAGACAAGCTTATTGACTCCCACCCCTATTCACACATTAACTATTGATCACTCATTGTTATAATGTCATCATTTGTTATTATCTGGTTGCTGTTACATCAGTTGTCATGGCAGTTTAGCAGTTACATTTTAAATGTCCCTTTGCACAGCAGTTACAATATTGATATAATCCTCATGCTAATTATTCTATCATGTATTCCTCATTACTCGTGCTCGTTGAGCACTGCATCAATCAGAACCCCTTTCCAATCAGTCTTCACTCATATATTGTGACCAGATCATTTCTTTGTATCTGGTCTTAAACTGATGGATATTTTGGCACTGTTTGAGTTGAGGTGTCAATTGGTTCCAAAGTTTTACACCACACACCGACACACACAGACTTTTCCTTGTGGTTCTCACTGCTTTTCTTTTAAATTTTCCATCAAATTTGGAATTTCTCATCGCGTGTGTTTTTCTGATTTTTGTCTAATGTCAGAAAGCTATTTCCACCTTGTTTTAAGGATTCTGACCCCCGTCGCCCAAACTTTTACCCATTCCGAGAGTCCCCACACACCGCACACACCTTTTCCTTGTGGTCTCACTGCTTTTCTTTAATTTCCATAACCCCTCAGACTGTAATCTCCTTCTCTCTGTTCAAAGAGTGTCTGGATATTTGTAGCATATATTCCCATTGGCTTTATACAGCAGCTGTGCAGTATAGAAACTCAAATCAAAAAATTTCACAACCTGGATTGCAGAAATAAATTATTAGTGTGTTCATAGTTATCCTGCTTTGTGTATAACTCTTACTTGCGCGTTTTTTTGGATTCTGAAGAGGGGGTTGTAGCGGGCTTTTATAGTTGTTACCACCCTCACACTTCTACCCATAAACTTAAGTATGGGTAAAATTAAGGAACAATACATAAATGTAATGCTTTATAAATCTAAAAAGTATTTAACCTTGTTAATGATCGCGACCGTTTAGAGATTTTGCTTTGAAATCTGGTCCCTAGGTCTAATTTGTGGTTCAACTCAGTTTACTATCATTTTATTCCTAAGATTTGATTTCTGACACAATATCTATTCCTAATACTATCATATTTAATTACGGGTTCAATGTTTTCCTTGTAATTCCCAAATTAATATTGCGCTTTGGTTTTATTAAGTTTATAGAAACTTGTTTAATCCCTCCATCTTTTTAATTTTGGTAGTTCCTTATTTAAATTTGTATTAAATCTGTTGACTCTCACTTGATAGAAATATTTGTTTCGCCTGCAACAAATTTAAATTTTTAATATTTTTAGATACTGAATATTGTCATTGATATTAGAATGAACAGTATTGGACCAAGTATAGATCCTTTAGGGGACCCCACAAGTAAACCACAAGTAGCTTGATTGGAATCCCCTATTTTTAACATACTGTTTGCCTCTCATTAAAATATCTCTTGGATCCCGCACGGGCCACTCCCCTAATGCATATCTTTCTAGTTTTCTTAGTAATATTGCCATGGTCAAGAGTATCAAATCGAAAGCTTTTTTTAAATCGACAAAATATTCCTTCTGTATATGTCCTTCTTGTCTAGGCAATTTGTGATCTCTTCCCTGCGTCAATTATGTGCCATTGATGTTGATCTTGTTGGCCTGAATCCCATACTGGTTTTCATTATTATTTTTTGTTTTCTAAGAATTTTCAATTTATCATTGTAAGTTTTTGAAAATTGGGGGAAGCAGAGCGACTGTCCTATAGTGTAAAAAGGTGTTTTGGTCCTCCGTTTTTAAACACTGGCACCCACTTTAAGCAATTTTCATTCTCCTTGGAAAATTTCTGTTTGAAATGATAATTAAATATCTGAGCGTCCATGGTTTAGAGAATAACTGGGTATATATTCTTTTTATAAGTCATGTCTAGATCATAACAATCAGTGGATGTTTTAAAATTTTTGCATTTGTTAACTGTGTCAATTATTTCGTCCACGGTTACTCCTGTTAGAAATTGATTTTGAATTTGCTCTATAGAAACCGCTCGAATTCGCTGTCTTATACTTGGACTTTTTTTAGCTAACTCGGTCCAGCCTCACAAAGAACTTGTTGACCCATCACAATTTCATTTATATTATGATTATCGCTATTCTCATCTATAAAAGGTCAGTCCGGTATGAGTGATTATTTGTAGTCCCTTTGAGGCCATTGTTTAAAATACCCATAAATTTTTTTGTGTTTTTTTAGTCTCATTCATAGAAATTGGCATAATATAATTTCTAATTTCTTACTGGTCTCGTATGATGTTTGGTTTAATTTATTTTTATATGTTTTATATCGTTGTTCAGATTCTACGGATCTTAATTTTATAAATTGTTTTGTATAAACCTATTTTCTTCTACAAGCATTTTGTAAGCTCTTAGTAACCACGGACATCTCTTAGTGTATGTTTCTTATCGCTGACCGCGACCGACGGATTGGACAATTCTATTGAATATTGAACCCTGAATATTTCCAAAAAATTCCAAATGCACAATCCACAATTTTCCTTGCCTATATATATACTACTCCATTCCTTGTTCTAATTAATTCTTTTTGCATTGCATGATTGCTTCCTCCTTTTAAACTCGCCCATACTTGGGTGTTTTTGGCTTCTCCTGGTGTTTATGGTCTCCGTCGTGCACTGTAAAAAACAGGTAATGGTCAGATATCGCAATCAATAGCCCACTACATTTGTGGAACTCTGTTATTAGTGTAAAGATTATTATGAGTTTCGCCTCGTCACTGTGTGATTAATTCTACTGGGTTTTGTGATAGTCTGGTACAAGCTAGAACTGTACATTCTGTTAATATATTCGCATCAGTGGTTCTATGTTGTTCGGATTATTAGGTCAATGTTGTAATCTCCGGCAGATAATGTAGTTATTTACCTAGTGCCGAAAATGTTTTCTTCCCATCCAATTACTAATGTTTCTAACTTGAACCAGTTGATCTATATCAACAGCTTACAAATGTATGTTTCTTTCCTTTCTTTCGTTTAGTATTTCAGTTGATATGCTCTCTACCATGGGTCATTTAACCGTTATTGTCATGCTCCTAATTATCTTTGTCATTTAAATTTATTATGAAACATACACTGCGACACGCCTCCTGGTTATTGACTCTGTTTCACATAATTCAGTTCTATTCATTTAATTCAAATTCATACCTTTGGTCTTCGTTGAACCATGGTTTCCGATATTGCTATAACACTTGAATGGTTGTTTAATTGCTGTAATATTCTCTAATAGAATCAAATTTGTATACATGCTTCTACTGTTAAATTAATTATCGAGAATTTCCCTTCAGATTAACCTTATTGTTATAATCTTCATCAGTAAGATACTACAATCTATTGATGTTTAATGAGAACTTCTTAAGGGGTCTATGCATCTTCCTGATCCAACTCATGTATTATCAGTGTACTGAAATTGCTTAATTTCTCGTGCTTCATCTCCATAATCATTGTTGTTTTGTAACTTGTTACATTTTTTTTTATTATTGGTGGTTATAATTGGATGCCATTGTGTTTGTAAGGTTAAATTACTTTATTAGCAGTGAACAGTAATAATACCTGAGTGAGGCTAGTTGTGAACCCCTTTCATATTCTTCCCAGATCCTTTATATTTTGACAAGCAATTACCCGAGAAGAAAAAAAAAAACTTGGCCTGTTTCAGTACCGCCATTTCGTTTTAATGGACACTTTGCATTCCGACCCAGTCTTTGTTAATTTGATATTTGTTCCTTAAAATATCTAGCTTTTTTTGCAATGTCCCTTCTTTTTGTTAGCTGGTCATCGGTATACATTGGGTGCCTGTTACCTCTTCCTCTGTTTCACATTCATTTCTTGTTTCCTGTGTGTGGCAAACCTTAGGAATCACAGCTGGCATATCATTTTTTTCATTCTTCACAGGGAGAGGATGGCAGCCTCAATGGAGTTCACATCTATCTAATTCCATAAGATGTTGTAAGGATGTCGCCTGATGTTCTGCAGATGCATGGCTTCCCTCACTTGCTCCTCTTCCTCGCTTAATTTCCTCTCCCCTTGTTGTTACTCGCTGCTTCTGCATATGACCGGGGGTTTAATCTAAAGCCGGTTGTTATATGTCTTCAGTCTCCTGTACTGTGGAGGTCATCTAGTGTTTTTCCAATGTCGCCATCTTTTTGTCCTTTCTCTGCAATCTGATCACGCAGCCTGTGTCATCTCTCTTCTCATATCTTTAACTATGTCCAGATTGTTTGTGACCTCAGCTTTGATCTCGCTTATTCCTTTGACGAAAGTTAAGGAGCTCCTAAGTTCAGCCCATGTCACCCGTGCCGGAGCCTGAGTGCTGCGCCTGGACCTTTCTCGGCCCCATCTCAGTGCAAAACTGTAACTTCTGCTATCGGTGATGGTATTTGGCGCAGGATATTGTTATCCAGCTAGTTAGCGATCGGCTTAACCGTTAGCTTCAGTCTCTTCGGCTGAGTGCCACCAATTTTAACAAATGTACCACCTCTGCATCAATTATTATAATCTTGTTCCTTTTCTCAAGGTCCTCCACGCTCGTTATCCAAGGACCTTAGCAGATCTCTCAAGCACGATCTACCGTCTTTATAACTGCACACACTAGTCCCAGCGTTGTTGCTAGCTGGTGCTAGCTTAACAGTTAGCTTAACAGCTAAGCTATTATGGCCAAGCCTTCTGCCTTTTGGTGCACAAAAGAGTAACAGTAGGCTTACCGTGCTTGGAGTTTAGTACTGCAGCTTCGCGTGGAGAATCAAAGGTAGTCAGAGAGTCAGAGGTTCTTTATTCAGTACCTTCCTGCTTAGTGTTGCGATGTTTTCACCACAGCTCAAGCGTCTTTGTTAACCATCTTTGTTGACCTTTGTTGACTTTCTAGAAACGTTGCTCCTTCTAAATGTAGATGACCAAATACATCCTACAGTAGGGTGTACTGCATGATGTTGTCTATGTTGTCATATATACAGTATATGTACAGTATATGTACACAAGCAAGCTCCTTAGCTACTTGTTTCATATCTTTGAGAGTCCATGGCCTGAAAATGAAGCCTGGTCTTTGGGGGCCCATTACTTAAATGTTGGACATCTGGAACTGGGCACTGGGAGGTTTGGAGGTGTCGGGTGCTGGAGCGGTTGGTAAGGTGGATTAGGTTGAGGGATGAAATCGTCCAGGCACTCTTTCTGCAAATTAAGAAACTGGTCGACTTTCTTGTGCTTCTTCTTATTATTTTGTTTCCTTTTCAATTTATTTTGTGCAACTTTTCTCCACTTTCCATAAGTTTGGAAATTAGGTTGCCAATGGAAATTGGGACATGTTATGTCTATTTTATAATCCTTACAATATTCTATGGCTTTATCTATATGTTTATCTTGTTGTACTTGTAACTGAGTTTTTAAAGCTTGTAATACATCAATGTTAAGAAACCTTTCCTTAACCCTGCTGTTGTGTTCACCTCCCGCCCCTTACTTTTTTCCCGATCAAAATTGACCGGTCTGTTTTAACTGCTCTTAAATTAGCACAAAAACCATTTTTCACCACCAAATTTTTATTCAGCATTCTTTAACTGTGAACAATGTCTCAAAGCCAAGGCAGCGGCTAGGGCTGGGGCTAGCACACTCCTAACCAGACTGGCAGAGGTTGGTGTGCTAGGAATGTGGTGGCACCGTTGAATAAGAGGAGTCACCAAAGCTTTTCCCAGGTCTGCTAGGAAAAGTGTCCTCTTGAAACTCTACTACTGATTCCAGGTGGGATCGATGGCTGTCCACACCACATATGCGTTCAAAGCAGACACATCAAGGATGTTGTGGAACAGTGTCACAGGCCATCGGGCCTCCATCTGGTCAGTCTCTTCAAAGTTTGGATCTAAATCTGTGTTGTCTTCCACTTCTGAGACATCCTCCTCTATCTCTCGTTCAATTTCAGTGCCCTCTTCATCATGTCCAAAAACCTGGATCAGAACCTCTTCGACAGGTAACGGCTTGGTCAGTCGCCTACTCATTGTGCTCAGAGTAAAAGGAGTGCAAGGCAAACATCAAGCTATATATATGGAGTCTGTGTGAAGATGATTCATTTATTAGTCTGGAAGGTGTGGTTAATGTGTGATTCACGTAGGGGATAGGCACATAAGCGAGGGAAAGAGATGTGTACCTGCAAAAGACATTATTCAGTCTGAAATGTGTGTGTGAGTGAGTGAGTGAGTGAGTGAGTTTAGGTGCTGTGTATGGGGATGTTTTCTGTCTGAAGGATGAATATAGTCTGGATACCCATTCATTTCCTATGGTGGTTACTTTTGACCAGGACCACCACAGGTGTAACAAGGATGACTAAAACACTCAAAATTCAATGAAAGAGGTGATCATCACTTTTATATGTGCATAGTGTAGAGGGTATCATAAGGCCTTGAGGCAATCAGATGTAAAACATAATATTTATGAGCAATTTAGGTTGTAAATCAGTCAGATTTCACCCGAACACAACCGGAAGGTTAAGAGCACACAGTTCTTAATCTATACACACAGTAAGAAACCATTTTGTTAAGAACACAGTTCTAATTCTATACACACAGAATGGAGCGTTTCAAACATACAGTAAAAAACTTTTTCTTAAGGTCACACGGTTCTTATCCATACACACAGTATAGAGAATGTGTCTAAAACCTCACCCAGCAATTTCCAGGTTCTCCACATCCACCTTCTTGCACAGGACTCAGATCCCAGCTGGTCTCAAGGACCGTCACCCAGAAAAGTCACCTCTTCTCTGAGACTGATTTTTCTGCAAGGTAGGTGAAACTGCAGTTTTCTTCTCAGGAACAACATACTCTCAACGAGTGTGATCCTTCCGACTACGCCAAATTGTGGTGTAAAAATCGCAAACGTGGAGTCACTCAGACACAGGTGCTGGAATGAAGTAATAGACAGATCAACTGAAATACAAAGATGCCTGAGCAGTTGTATATGAGCGGATGAGGAGGCTTTAATGCTACTCTAATTTTATACTAGAAATAATAGGTTCTTTCGTAAGAACTTGCAAAACATATAGACTTTTTTTAATCTCCCGAGAACACTACGTCTTGTGAAGGCTATGCCCTGCTGAAGGCCATGACTCTTATTTGCACACTCTCTTTCTTTCCCACAACTTTACTCTCCCTCTGAGGTGCTTATTAGAGTTCAGATGCAAATTATTGATGCATTGTGTTTTACAATGATCAGCAAAAAACAAGTTTGCACAAGGTTATACTGGCCTAAACCCTTGATATAAAAAGCAATATAAAGAAAGAAATAATGAACACAGTAAAGATTTCAGTGCTCAAGTAAAGACAAACCATAGCCATTTACTCTTCATAGCATCACAGGATTGAAGCCACAGTACAGTGTTCATGTGCACCAGCTCAGGATCTGGAGTGAACATGTGCACCAGCTCAGGATCATGAAGGGCTGCAGGCAGTGGCACTAGAACAGGATGTGCCACATCAAATAACAATGAAAAGGCACAAAGAACCAACAGCACAGTCCTGACAAGCAAACAGAAACAGGGAAAATGAAACAGAACTTGACAGTGGGATGCCCAGCACATGAACAAATGATTCACCAAAATCAAGGACTCATCAGGGTATATACAATATATACAGTGAAGACTGCTGCTATTAGGCAGCCAGCTATGTAAAGGGAAATTGTTAGTTAATGTACTCACCAGCTTCCCCATCACTTTCAACGTTCCCATGACACTACTGACTTGTTTTTGTTTCACTTTGTGCCTCTGTTTTATCATTTTCCTGACATGTTCCTCAGTGTTGTCTTAGTCACTGTATACAGGGTTTATAGAAAGCCATCCCACCTTTTCAAAATCCTTAGCTTTTGTCAAATTACTCCCTGAAATCAAAGTAAATTGAATCATACTGTCATATTTGTCAGACATCGGGATATAGATGCAGAAAGCCATTTACAAGTTACTCATCATTCGTAATTCGTAATAAAATTTGGTACACTGGAAGTAACATTTTCATAACTGCTGCCTCTTGCATGTAAGGACAGCACATGGCACCACTGCCATCATTAAGGGAGTGGTGGGCGTGCAGGTGCAGATGGCAGAGAGGTGTAGTGTAAAACAGGTTTCCTAGAGTGCTCTGAGGATAATCAGTCCCAGACTGTTTGCAACTGCCTGTGGATGCATATAAATCTTACTAAAGCTACAGATGGACAACAGTAATTTGAAAAACTTTGAACGAGTAGGAAAAGAACTTAGAAAGTGAACAAACAACTGAAGACAAAGAATATTGTGTTAAGAAAGCTGAATGCTAGTTTTGTTAGGTAACTCCTTCACACACTGCATACTATCATAGCATTAGCTGAACTGCCATGGAGGACTGCATTTGGAAAGGCCTGCCTTTAGACTTCATTATCTCCAACAGTCATTGTTTTCTTTAATAGAAGAAGGTGGTGGTCGTGAATCATGATTTTTTTTTTTTATTAGCATTACACTGGATTATATTCCATAAGTCATCTTTCTTTCTCATTATTAAAGCTATGTAGTGTTACTTGTTTTTCTGTTTTGGGAGCTGGCAAAGCAAGGTAAGAGACAGCATGCTAGTCAACATTATTAGGTCATGGTGAACTTACAGGAGTTAGACAATGAAACTGAAACACCTGTCATTTTAGTGTGGGAGGTTTCATGGCTAAATTGGATCAGTCTGGTGGCCAATCTTCATTAATTGCACATTGCACCAGTAAGAGCAGAGTGTGAAGGTTCAATTAGCAGGGTAAGAGCACAGTTTTGCTCAAAATAATGCAATGCACACAACATTATGGGTGACATACCAGAGTTCAGATGGTTTGATGAACATGAAAGTGAAGTTGAACATCTCCCATGGCCTGCACAGTCACCAGTTTATTAGTAAATAGTAATCGTAATCGTAGTAAATAGTTTTCCTCCACCAGCATCACGTAGTGACCTGGCCACTATCCTGCAAGAAGAATGGCTTAAAATCCCTCTGACCACTGTGCAGGACTTTTAAATGTCATTTTCAA
Organism: Ancistrus triradiatus; assembly: GCA_025084515.1. Classification (NCBI taxonomy): domain Eukaryota; kingdom Metazoa; phylum Chordata; class Actinopteri; order Siluriformes; family Loricariidae; genus Ancistrus; species Ancistrus triradiatus. The sequence continues at coordinate 137,802 of JAJAGP010001916.1, forward strand.
GACGAATTGACGCTGTATTGGCCGCAAAAGGAGGCCCTACACCATACTAATAAATTATTGTGGTCTAAAATGACAGGTGTTTCAGTTTCATTGTCTAACCCCTGTACAGATAAAGTGGTTTCAGCTAAATGTGAAATCTCTATATTTGGCACAGCACCTATGCGCAAAACACCCTCTGGCACTCATCATTGAGTATGTAACCATCTATGTGACAGTTTGTTCACCCTCTTACCTTATTTCCTGAGTAGGTGTGTGAAGTCAGGGTTACTGCAACCAAATAATTTATTTAGCACTGCTTGCCAAAGACGGTAAGCATAACTACAATCTTATAATGCCTTACACAAACAAAATGGTGAGACAGCATCTAAATAAGAACTCATGTATACAAATATATTTTTTATTTTTAGAATATTTATATTTTTATACAACCCCAAATCAGAAAAAGTAGGGACAGCATGGAAAATGCAAATATAAAAGAATGCAGTGTTTCTTAAATGTACTTTGACTGTTATGTCATTGCAGACAGTATGAACTCAGGATATTGTGATAACGGATCACAAGCCACTCGTCACCATCTGCTCAAAACCACTACATGCAGCACTACCGCAACTCCAGCATGTGCTGAGAAAGACTCAAGGTACAATTATGAAGTAAAATATTAACCCGGAGCACAAATGATCCTGGCGGACACTGGTTACCAAATCCTGAGAACAAAAGCGACAATGAACTGGATGAGCACATATACAGTGGGGCAAAATAGTATATAGTCAGTCACTGATTGTGCAAGTTCTCCGACTGAGAAAGATGAGAGAGGTTTGTAATTTTCATCATAGGTACAGTTCAACTATGAGAGACAATATGGGGAAAAAAATCCAGGAAATCACATTGTAGAATTTTTAAAGAATTCAATTGTAAATCATGGTGAAAAATAAGTATTTGGTCATCCACAAACAAGCAAGATTTCTGGCGCTCACAGATCTGTCACTTCTTATTTAAGAAGCTCTTTTGTCCTCGACTTGTTACCTGTAATAATGGCAACTGTTTGACCTCGTTATCTGTGTAGGAAAAAATGCAATTATCCTATACCTGTACTATTATGTGGCAGATGCTATTTTGTTTCAGAATGTATGTGTATGTACGTTATGTTTGGTATCTATGAGATCCATATTTCAAGGAGACCAAGGTGGTGAGACGTACAATGGTTGCACGATAATGCACAGAACGGACACTCATTTTCGACCATATTAGACATCATTTGCCTGGACTGAGAAGAGTGTAATTTCCTCAAACCAGAGGTGCGGTCATTCCCAACAGCATGGGGCCTTACATTCTCACCTCAAGACACACACACCTTCCTGTATGCAAACTACATATTTCCACAGTCAGCTGACACCCATGTGATAACTTTGTCCTCTTGTTAGATCAAAGGTTTTCTAACTGAATATAAAGATATGTAGTAACAGAGAAAGAATAGAGAGAATAGAGAGAGCTTTGAGTTGAGATCCCAGAAAACATCGAGAGGCCGACATTCGTTACCATGGCGATCCATCATTTCTTGTAAGTTTGTATTATTTGTCTGTATTATTATTATCTGTCTTTTGTAATAAATTCACTGTTACTCCTTTATTTATACTAGTCTTCTAGTAGTCCTATCTAGACAGATAATGTATGTGTAATAATAGATCTCTTGAAAGCTGTATAGTTAGACATGTTAATGGCCAACCTCTGCCATATGTAAAAGACTAGATCTTGATATGATTCTAGCTGGCACGTTGATAAAAAACCTCTGAACTAACTTAATGCATTAATACACTAGATATGTTGTAACCGACCTCTGACAGACTTAAATAAGGTGTTATATTGCGTTATATAATATACACTGAGTTTGCACGTCGGTATGAACCTCTGAACTAAAGTAACATTAATAGGAGATTAAACCATTAAAGTAGGGGGGCGCTGCTGAGCATTTATGGAGTAGGACGTGAGTTTGGAAGCTCCTGCCGATTTCAATAAAAATTGTAATTTATCTGCGCTGTTTGGTCACATATCCAATATTATCTGACTTTATAGTACTTTCCGGTCGTTAAGCCTTAATTTTGGTTTGCGCAATATTTTGAGCAAAACTGTGCTCTTACCCTGCTAATTGAACCTTCACACTCTGCTCTTACTGGTGCAATGTGCAATTCATGAAGATTGGTCATCAGACTGGTCCAATTTAGCCATGAAACCTCCCACACTAAAATGACAGGTGTTTCAGTTTCATTGTCTAACCCCTGTAGATCCCAGCTTTGCTGGGTCAGGCACATCTCTCAGATTTATTAGCTGGAATATCAGAGGTATGGGTAATCCTGTTAAGAGATCCAGGGTTTTTGCACATTTGAAATCTTTAAACTCTGATTTGGTGTTTCTGCAGGAGACTCACCTACATAATACAGATCACCGCAGGTTATACTGCCCTTGGGTAGGTCAAGTCTTCCACTCAAATTTAAATTCAAAAGCTAGGGGAGTAGCCATTTTAATTAACAAAAAAGTTCAGTTTTCTTCTACTGATGTTATAGCTGATAGGAATGGCAGATACCTCATAGTTGCTGGCACCCTAATGCAAAAAAATGGTTGTGTTGGTAAATGCCTATGCCCCAAAATTTGATGATGTCGAATTTGCTAACAGGTTGCTAAGTAATATCCCCTTTTTGGATACTCACCTTCTGATCTTTGGAGGGTATCTAAACTGTGTTTTTGACCCAGTTCTGGACCGGTCCAATCCTCTTAATTTGACCCAATCTGCTATGTCAAATATATTCTCTGATTTCATGAACCAAAATGGTCTTGTTGATCCGTGGAGATCTCGCAACCCCTCTTTCAAAAAATTTTCTTTCTTCTCTCAAGCTCACCGTTCATACTCTAGGACTGATTATTTTTTCATTGACAGAACACTTAATTTCTGCGTAAATTCTACTGACCATTCATGTTTTGTGATATCTGACCATTCACCTTTATTATTAGATATTCAGTTTTCTACATATAAACGTAGCCCACCGCTATGGCGATTTAACACTTTACTTTTAGCAATTTTGCGAACTCATTTCAAATTCTATTGATGAGTTTTTGTCATTCAATCAAAATGAGTCCACTTCACATTCATTACTATGGGAGACACTTAAGTGTTACCTGAGAGGTCAAATTATTTCTTACTCCGCTCTCTCAAATAAAAAGATTAATGCTAGGCTCAATGAACTTAGATCTGAGATTAATAACCCCGATCAAAGATATGCACAGTACCCATCTCCTGAATTACTTAAGCAGCGTTTTGATTTACAGGTAGAATTCGATCTCATTTCAACTAAAGAGGCAGAACGCTTATTACTATGCAGTCGATGCTCATATTATGAACACGGTGATAAGGCTAGCCGTTTGCTGGCTCACCAGCTACGACGGCAGGCCACTTCCCATTTGATACCGAGTATTAAAAACACTCATGGAATTATTACTACGGATCCTTTGGAAATTAATGCCATTTTTAAATAATTTTACTCTTCATTATATACAACTGGGTCTCCTGCAGACAACACTAAATTGGGCACATTTCTTCGGAACCTTTCGAATCCTGTTGTCGACACTGATACTGCCAGACATTTGGACTCCCCACTCTCCCTTTTAGAAGTATCAAATGCAATTAAAGCTATGCAATCTAACAAAGCCCCAGGTCCTGATGGGTTTCCCATTGAATTTTTCAAAACATTTAGTGGCAAATTGGCTCCGCTACTATTATCCGTATTCAATGAATCCTTAGATAGTGGTTCATTAATACCAACTTTGACACAAGCCACTATTGCTCTCATTCTCAAAAAAGACAAGGATCCAACTTCCTGTGGTTCCTACAGACCTTTGTCTTTGCTTAATGCTGATGCAAAGGTGTTGGCTAAAATACTTGCATCCCCTCTAGAGGATGTGCTCCCTCATATTATTTCCGAAGAGCAAAATGGGTTTATAAAGGGCCGTCAATTGTTTTTTAATACTCGTACGCTTTTCAATATAATTTATTCAAAACCTTTGGCTGAACTACCTGAACTGGTGATTTCTTTGGATGCTGAAAAGGCATTTGATAGGGTAGAGTGGGAATATTTGTTTGCTGTTTTAAAGAAATTTGGATTTGGTGATAAATTTATCTCTTGGATTCGCCTCCTTTATTCGTCCCCTAAGGCTAGTGTCCACACAAATGATGCTTATTCTGATTATTTTCCTCTTGGACATGGAAAAGGTCAAGGGTGCCCGTTGTCACCTTTGCTTTTTGCCATTGCTATTGAGCCTCTCTCTACCACATTAAGATCTTCCCCTTTATTCACAGGAATCACCCGTAATGGAGTTAAATATAAATTATCGCTGTATGCGGATGATTTGTTATTGTATATAACTGATCCTACGCCTTCTATCCCTGCTGTTTTGGGTATTCTGGAGAACTTTAACACTTTTGCAGGTTATAAATTAAATTTGGGGAAAAGTGAGTGTTTTCCCGTTAATGCTGCAGCATGTCATCTTCAACAGTCAGATTTACCTTTTCAATTTAGTCCATCTGGGTTTGAATACCTCGGTATCAGTGTGACTCGTTCATTGGCTGGCCTTGCATCTGCTAATTTCACTCCCCTTATTTCGAAGATTACATCTGATATTCAAAGATGGGGTAACCTTCCCCTTTCATTGATTGGCAAGATTAATGTAGTCAAAATGAATGTTTTACCAAAATTTCTGTTTTTATTCCAGTCAGTTCCTCTTTTTCTGCAAAAACATTTTTTTGACTCACTGGATAGGGTAATTTGTTCTTTTATTTGGGGTGGGAAATCACCTAGGGTTCGCAAAACTTTACTGCAAAGATGCAGACTTAATGGAGGACTTGCATTACCTAACTTCCTAACTTACTACTGGGCTGCTCAAATTCACAAACTTTGCTATTTGTTGAAATCTCCCGAATTCTCATGGTGTAAATTGGAGCTTTCATCCTGTAGGGGGTCCTCTTTATCTGCTTTACTTTATTCTTCCTTACCTATAAAACCCTCCCTATATACTGATAATCAAGTGGTCCATAACACTATCAAGATCTGGTATCAGTTTAGACGGTACTTTAAATTTATGGCAGCATCTTCTTTGGGACCTTTAAATAACAACCAATTATTTCCTCCATCACTTTCAGATTCAACATTTTCAGTGTGGTTTGACAAGGGGATTACACAATTCAAACATTTATATGTAGATGGTATATTTGATATTTTTTCCAATTTGTCATTCCGTTATGACCTCTCTGGTTCTCATCTATTTCGCTATTTCCAAGCTCGCAATTTTGTGTCGAAGTGTTTCTCTAATATTCACTCTTTACCTCCAGAAGAGCAATGGGAAACTTTGCTTTCATTTGCTCCTCACAACAGAGGAATTATTTCAAAGTTGTATAACACCACAGCTTTTGGCAACCAATCAGATGCTAAACTCAAGTGTACATGGGAAAGGGAATTGGAAATTCAAATACATGAGGATTCCTGGGAACAGGCCATAGAGAGGATAAGATCTACCACTTCTTGTGCTCGTCTTGGACTTATTCAGTTTAAGGTTTTACACAGGGTGCATTTTTCTAAGTCTAAATTGTCTGTATTATATCCGGAAGTGGAAGATAAATGTGATAAGTGCCATGGCTCCCCTTGTCATCTTAGCCATATGTTTTTCTTTTGTCCTGGGCTGAAAGGCTTCTGGGCTGGGTACTTTTTGACTATGTCCACTGTTCTTGGGGTTAATCTTCAACCTTGCCCTCTAATCGCCATATTTGGTGTTTCTGACACATCACTCTCGCTTAACTCTACACAAAAGGACATTATAGCTTTCATGTCCCTACTAGCTAGACGTTCCTTATTATTGCAATGGAAGTCCACCAAATATCCTTCTATTTTCCGATGGCTTAAAGACGTCATGTTCTTTTTAAAACTTGAGAAAATTAAATACACGTTAAGGGGATGTACAGCCAAATTTTTCTACAAGTCGCAGCCTTTTATCACCCATTTCACTAATTTAAAGGTTTTACCTAATTGACTGTGCTTGTCTTTTTTTTTTTTTTTGCTTTCTTTTTTCTCTCTCTCTCCTTTGTTTTGCTTTTTGTGCCTTTTATGTTGCCTAAACAACCATTAATATGTCTGGTGGTCGTGTTGAGCCGGGTGGAGATGGGCTGTGGGGGTGGGGTTGTTGTTTGGTTTTTTTCTTTGTTTGTTCTGTTATACACACACAAAAATTGGAACATGTAAATGGTAATTTTGTGATTGTACATATTACATTGTATTTTTCCAATAAAAAATACTTGGGGGGGGGGGGGGGGAACATTAAAGTAAATGCTGGGGCTCTTTACCCCACACATCTAAAAGTTATATAGAATTTGGAGTCAGATATTAAATTAAACTTGGAGTCAGATATTAAACTAAATTGGAGTCAGATCATAACAATAATAACACGCATCTATCCTTCGACTGCGTCCTATTTCTGTCTTTGATCATAGAGCCGCAGAGGGTTAATAAGAGCTCTGATAATCTCAGACATAAAAACCCTACATCTGTATAATAGAAACCTGTCCACAGCCTCAAACAGTCAGACTCCACACTCAACCATGGCCAAGACCAAAGAGATGTCGAAAGACACTAGGAAGAAAATTGTAGACCTGCACCAGGCTGGAAAGAGTGAATCTACAGTAGGCAAGCAGGTTGGTGTGAATAAATCAACTGTGAGAGAAATTGTAAGACATACAAGACCATTGATAATCTCCATTTAGCTGGGCTCCATGCAGGATCTCAACCCGTGGGGTCAAAATGATCACGAGGATGGTGAGCAAAAGTCCCAGAACTACACGGAGGGACCTGATGAATGACCTGCAGAGAGTTGGGACCAAAGTAACAAAGCTACCATTAGTAACACACTATGCTGAGAGGGACTCGGATCCTGCAGTGCCAGGTGTGTCCTCCTGCTTAAGCCTGTACATGTCCAGGCCCGTCTGAAGTTTGCCAGAGAGCATATGGATGATCCAGAAGAAGATTGGGAGAATATCATGTGGTCAGATGAAGCCAAAATAGAACTTTTTGGTAAAAACTCGAATGAACGTGGCCATGTATCGTGAGATTTTAAGACAAAACCTCCTTCCATCAGTGAGAGCATTGACAATGGAACGTGGCTGGGTCTTCCAGCATGACAATGATGCCAAACACATCGCTCGGGCAAGAACAAAGTATTGAGTTGAACCAAATTTATTGACCAAATACTTATTTTCCACTGTAATTTACAATTAAATTTTTAAAAAATCCTACAATGTGATTTCCTTGATTTTTTTTCTCATTTTGTCTCTCATAGTTGAAGTATACCTATGAGAGTGAGCAAATAAAGAAACAACAAGAAATGCTAAAAAGATATTTTAAGGCAGATGCATCAAACACACACCTAGACAGCGTGCACGAGCTAAGTCATAGTCATCCCTATCAGTCAGCATTACAGCACGAAAAAAGACCATCAAAAAACACAGTGCAAAAGGTGTGGAGATATGAGATTTCACAGCCTGCAGCAATGCCCAGCTAAGGATGTAGTGTGTAACCACTGCAGAAAAAAGGGACATTATGCCAGAGTGTGCAGAACGAAAAGCTTAATGAAGGGAATGTTGCAATACTGACTGAAGGTGTAGAAGATGAAGAGGTATTCCTTGGCTCACTTACTGCAAAGGCAGATGAAGGTCCTTGGATGACAGAAATAAAAATGGATCATAGTAATGTTGTGTGTAAAATAGACACAGGTGCAGACGTAACGCAGTTCCAGAGAGGATGTGCAGTCAGGACCAGCTCAGTAAATTGAAAAGAGCATCGAAGGTTCTAAAGGGTCCGAGAGGAAGGCAACTAACAGTAAAAGGTATATTCACAGCCACACTAAAGAAAGGACAAAATAGCACCTCACAGGAAGTTTATGTAGTGAAGGAGCTGGCCACACCATTGTTCCGCTGTTGTAGCACTGCAGTTGGTAGCCAGGCTGGATGCTGTCAGTCTAGACACAGACAAAGCAGTAAGGGCTGAATTCCCCAAGTTATTCAGTGGTCTAGGGAGAATGCAGGGCGAATATAACATTGTTCTAAAAGCAGATGCTGAACCATTCTCTCTCTCTGCTCCCAGACGAATTTCTCTCCCTCTCCTACCAAAGGTTAAAGAAGAATTAAACCGAATGGAGCAGCAAGGAGTCATCTCGAAAGTGGAACAGCCAACGGAGTGGTGTGCACCCATGGTAGTAGTGCCTAAACAAACAGGGAAGGTGAGAATATGCACTGACCTCACTGAACTGAACAAATCAGTCATGAGGGAAAGACATCAACTTCCGTCTGTAGACAACTGGGACAACTGGGATAACTGGCAGGTGCCAGAGTGTTTTCAAAGTTAGATGCGAATTCTGGGTTCTGGCAGATTCCACTATCTAAAGAATCCTCACTTCTCATTACCTTCATAATGCCGTTTGGGAGGTATTGTTATAACTGCTTATGCTTTGGAATTTCATCTGCTCCAGAGCACTTCCAAAAGCACATGTCACAAATCCTCGAGGGTCTGGAGGGCGTTTTGTGTCAGATGGATGACGTACTCATCTGGGAAGTTACCCAACAGCAGCATGATGAGAGGCTGCGTGCAACACTGTCACGACTCCAGGAGGCCAGGGTAACACTCAACGAAAAATGGGAGTTTTCTAAGAGTCAAGTCAAGTCAAGTCAGATCTATTTATATAGCGCTTTTTACAATGGAGCATTGTCTCAAAGCAACTTTACAAGTTTAGATTATCTCCTAATAACTAAGTCCATTCCCAAATTGAGCAAGCCAAGGGCCACAGTGGCCAGGAAAAACTCCCTGAGTGTTATAGGAAGAATCCTTGGGAGGACCAAGACTCAAAAAGGGACCCAACCTCCTTGGGCGGCGTAGATGATAAATCTAAGAGCGAAACTAAAGTCATGGAGTCAAAGTTCAAATAAAATGTGAAGTATGCACATCGGCATCAAGTGGCCCGGGTATGGCGGGGCTGGAGCTGATGACGGAAGCAGCTTGAGTGGAGCTGCAGCGGATGAACATCATGTGTGGGGCTGGAACCGGCACCGGAACACAGCTCGGAGAGAAAACAGAAAATGCAGTTAGTTATTGATTAAGAGCACAGTGTCTATTAACAATCACTGATGCCATGTCAATCACTGATGCCATGTGTAGCATGAGACCCCAGCAGCATTAGCTATAGCAGCATAGCTAGAAAGAGGAGAACTGGTAGGAAACACAGCCAAGAGGGATCACATGAGACATGAAGACAGCAACCCAACGTCTCTGATCACCATAAGACTCTTTGAATATGAACTCCCAGCTCTGCCCTTATTCTAAGGCAAGGATACATGAGTCAAGATCACAAGGACCAAAGCCCAGTTCAGCCAGACTGCCTACTCGACACTCCTGGCTAGCGGACAAGGCAGGCAGGCCAGACATGACTCCAGGCTCTGGCCCCAGTGACCCAAGCCATGCATCCTGGTCTAAATCTAGTCAAAAGCCTGTGTAAATAGGTATGTCTTTAGCCTAGACTTAAAAGTTTGGAGAGTGTCTGAATCTTGAATGAAAGTGGGAAGTTTATTCCATAGTTGGGGGGCCATGTATGGGAAAGCCTTTCCCCCTGCTGTGACTTTTTTAATTCTAGGAACTAAAAGAAGTCCTGCACCCTGCGAATGAAATAGACGAGTTGGATTGTAAAACTCCAAGAGTTCACTCAGATAATGTGAGGCCAGGCCATGTAGAGCTTTAGAAGTTATAAGAAGTATTTTGTAATCAATGCGGAATTTGACTGGTAACCAGTGTAGTGATGAAAGAACAGGAGTGATATGATCAAATTTTCTAGTTCGAGTTAGCACTCAGGCAGCTGCATTCTGAACTAACTGAAGTTTATTTATAGATTTACTAGAGCATCCAGTAAGTAAGGCGTTACAGTAATCCAACCTTGAGGTTAAAAACGCATGAACAAGCTTTTCTGCATCATTAAAAGAGAGTATATTTCTAAGTTTAGCGATATTACATAATTGAAAGAAAGCAATTCGAGTGATGCTGTTAATGTGTGAATCAAAGGAGAGATCTGAATCAAATGTGACCCCTAAGTTTTTTACAGACAGACTGGGCAATACTGGACAGCCATCTAGAGTTAGGATAGATGTCTCTCACAGCCTTGGGTCCCACTAATAGAACCTCAGCTTTATCTGAGTTAAGTAAGAGAAAATTAAATAACATCCAATCTTTTATTTCCTTTACACAGTCCTCAATTTTGTTGATTGTATGGCTGTCATTAGGTTTGGCTGATATGTACAGCTGTGTATCATCTGCATAGCAGTGGAAACTAATGCCATGTTTACGAATAACTAAGCCTAGTGGCAGCATGTACAGAGAGAATAAAAGCGGGCCAAGCACTGACCCC
>JAJAGP010001917.1:0-15000 GCA_025084515.1 Ancistrus triradiatus
GGAGTCGCCGAGGGGAGGCTGGCGAGCGGGGTCGCCGACTGGAGGCGGAACGGAGGCGGTGAGGTCCGCGGCGGCGGGAGGCGGCAGCGGCTTAGAGAGACGCAGGGCGAGCCCGTTGAGCGAGCGGAGAAGCGCGTCGAAATCAACGGGAACAAACTCCTGAGGCACCTCCCCAAGCCGGGCACGGATGTTGGCGAGCCACCGTCCTTCGGTGGGCTCACGGCCTGAGCCAGTAGCTGCTGTCTCCATGTCGGTGGATTCAACTGTGACGCCGGGTGCCGGCACGGAAGCAGGAGACATACGCAAGCCACTGTCAGGTAAGGTGGTTTTATTTACAATGAAAGACAGGGACGGAAAGGTGAGACGAGCTAGGGACATCGTGAATCCACGAGGAGTGAGAACAGAGTGAGGGTTATATAGTGAGGGAAATGACGAGGGAAACGAAGAACAGGTGCGCGTGATCAAGAGGTGCAGCGAGCCGGGCGGCCGGTGGGCGTGACAGGTGGTCCAAATTTATCGACAACAAAGGGTAAGTAGTCCCACTAAACCCTATCAAAGGCCTTCTCAGCACCAGGGGACACTGATGGTGAATTTTGTTTTTGACAAGCATAAAGAATGTTCAGCAATCTTCTAGTATTAAAGAACAAGTGCCGACTTTGCATAAAAGCAGTATGGATTTTGGTAGATCAAGTCGGGGATGTCATTGAATGGGTTTTTAAGTTTACATTTAACTAACAATACCGGTCTGTAGCTACTGTAGATCATTGGGTCCTTGTCTTTTTTGAGAAGAAGCAGGATTGAGGCCTCTGTTAGTGATTTGGGTAGTGTCCATAGAGAGGGAGTCATTATTGACCCTGGCTGGAATGGGAGCCAACAGGAGAGAGATTTATTTATAGAATTCTTCCATAAAGCCATGTGGTGGGTGGTTTACATGTTTCGCCTCTCACTTTCACAGCAAAGATGGGAGCACTCATTTCCACAATCATGCTGAGAAGATCATGTAATAATGTATATGTGCCCCTTCTTCAGAAGGATGAGAAAGCAGACCCGCTGTTTTGCCAGATGAGTGTGATGCTTCCGGTAATTATGTGGAGGAGGTAAAACCTGGTATGGTAGAGGTCTTGTGTCCAGGTCTGCTAAATCCCTAGGCATAGCGGTTCCATGACTGATTGTCAAAGAAGAGATGCTTATTATGACTTGACAGCGTTTCCTGTCTGCATGATGGAAGTGCAAGGCCTATTACAAAGGAGGGACTGTGAAATTTTATTATTCATGTGATTGTAGTCCTGTCTACATTAATGTACATATACATTTGTCATTTCTTACAATTGATACATTCTTACAATTCATGTACTTGTGGGTTACGGACCTTGCTCAATGACCCAACTTTACAAGCTTGGCAGAGGAGGGATTTGAATCCTAGACCTTCTGGTCCGTAGTCCAATATCTTAACTGCTAGACTGCCACAGTCCTGCATACCATGTTAGTCTGCATGCTGTGATGATATTTTCAAACCTGTTTCTTTTCTCAGTTTGTGTACATACACTGTGGAATGTTCTGTTCTCTAATGTTCTTGGTGAAACAATGGCTAGGCTGTTAAAACTGGGTCTTATCAGGTTGAGGGGAAAGAGAATTGCAGAATTGAATTGAAGCTTTTCATGCATGTTGTAACATGATAGAAATATCAACTTTCCTCTGATTTCTCGTCTTCTGGTATTTGGTGGATCTACTTCAGTTTCTTGGCTGGCCCAGATGTTCTGCATCCATCTCAATTTCGTTGTACACAGTGCAATGACAATAAAGGCATTTTATCTTATTGCCAGGAACTTTCCAGCCTTGTCACATTTTCTTGAAAAAACAAGCTTGGATTAACTTAGTTGTACAGTAGGTCTAGTATTGCGTGTCATACGTTATTCGTGTTCGATTGAAGCTGAAGACATTTTTATACAGGATTTGGGGGGCTGGAGGCATAGCCGCTACTCTACTGGGGGTGTGTCTTTTGTTGGTGTGCAGCTGGGGGGAGGTGGTTTGTTGGTGTTCCCAGTGCAATGTGTGACCTGATGGTCTATTTAGTTTGAGGTTTGTGTGTCTGTGTGTTTTGTTTTGTGTGTTTTATGAGCATAATTTTTGATTTTTTTAAATATCAAACAGAGCTCACAGCGTGTGCTTTAATGTGACAGAAAGTGTGTGACATGCCTCCTCATTAGTTTTACAGTGGTGTGAAAGTGTTTGCCCCTTCCAGATTTCCTTTTTTTTTTTTTTTTGTCACACTTAAGTGTTTCAGAACATCAAACCAATTTAAATATTACCCAAAGACAACACAAGTAAACACAAAATGCAGTTTTTAAATGAAGGTGTTTATTATTAAGGGAGAATAAAATCCAAACTTCATGGCCCTGTGTGAAAAAGTGATTGCCTCTTTTTAAAACATAAGTTAACTATGGTTAACTTGAGTTCAACACCTAACACCTGAGTTCACTGTCTCTAGCCACACCCAGGCCTGATTATTGCCACACCTGATCTCAATCAGGACATCACTTAAATAGGACCTGCCTGACAAAGTGAAGTACACCAAAAGATCCTTAAAAGCTACACATCATGCCGAGATCCAAAGAAATTCAGAAACAATTGATAACGAAAGTCAATGAGATCTGTCAGTCTGGAAAGGGTTATAAATCCATTTTGAAAGCTTTGGGACTCCAGCGATCCACAGTGAGAGCCATTATCCACAAATGGTGAACACATGGACAAGTGGTGAACCTTCCCAGGAGTGGCCGGCCGACCAAAATTACCCCAAGAGCGCAGTGGCGACTTACCCAAGAGGTCACAAAAGACCCCACAACAACATCCAAAGAACTGCAGGCCTCACTTACCTCAGTTAAGGTCAGTGTTCATGCCTCCACCATAAGAAAGAGACTGGGCAAAAGCTTGTTTGCAGTTGTTACTGCTAAGGGTGGCCCAACCAGTTATTAGGTTTAGCGGGCAATCACTTTTTCACACAGGGCCATGTAGGTTTGGATTTTTTTTCACTCTTCATAATAAACACCTTCATTTAAATACTGCATTTTGTGTTTACTTGTGTGGTCTTTGACTAATATTTAAATTGGTTTGATGTTCCCAAACACTTAAGTGTGACAAACATGCAAAAAAACAGGAAATCAGGAAGGGGGCAAACACTTTTTCACACCACTGTCACACAGGCTACGCATTTCTACTACGGGAATTTGTGATGATGCGCCTGTCACACTGGTGCAATTCATGTGACCAGATTGGATGAGGCGCATCTCGGTATTTGTTCTTCATGTTGACTGGGAATAGTCCTTAACAGGGTTAGTAATCTGTCTGTCAGTATACAGACTGTATAATAAAGAACTATATAAATACTATATTTGTTTTTGTAGGTTTAACTTTCACAAGGACGCAACATTATATAAAAAAAAGTTAATTGCTATAGAGAAATGCAATAGCCACACCCAGACTTCTATATTTTTACAGTTACAGGTATTTTCCAATTATACACTCAGCAAAAAGGGCGGATACTGTAGCATCCCCACTTCTTGCGGTTATGACTGGAGGTATACAATGTTTCAAGTTCACCTAATGCTTCAGTGATCTCACTTTTTTTCCACCTTTCTTATGTGTGAAACCGGTGATAATGTGGCCACAAAAGAAGGCCTTGAAGGCCTATCAAAGGGTACTTGTGGACACTCCTGAAGTAGCATTCAGAGAGAAATCGAGTTTGGTTTGTGAGATAATTTGCTGTTTGAAATCGTTGTCTGACAACATGTGAGAACTGAATTTCTATGATTTAGCTGGATGGCCTTTAAAAAGGGGTGGTGAATGTCAAGGTAGGTGCATGGAGTTAATGATGGGGCAATAATTGCAGGCGCTCATTGAAGGAGCTTATTATCTAGCAGGAACAAAAATCTGTCCTGGACGATGCACACCAGAGAAAAAGGAAAAGTCTCTGCTTTGAGGGTTTATGGCCCCCCAGGGGTCAGTGAGACTGGGTTGGGGATATATATTTATGGAGTAAGACTGCAGATTTGGACAGGTCACCCTGCTTGGAGGATAATCTATTGAGGGTCACAGCTACTAAATTAAAGCCCTCACTAATAACAGATAATGGATAAGATCTCACCGGCTATTATCCATTTAACCCGTTCAACTCATTTGTGTTCCAGGAGACCAGAAGCAGACTACATCCATTAGGACTATGACACAGCCCAGTCAGGTCTTGGTCACACAATTCTGACATGTCACAGCCAATTGACATAGGATATACCTTCACACAGAAAATGTACTAGAAATGCATGCATTAAAAATAATAATAATAAAAGGATAGATACCATCAGCAGTCGGTCTTGAGATAGGAAATGAATAAAAACAAAATAGACTCAAACGCACATAACAACGAACCATTAACTTGGTTGGGTGGCAGATTTAACATGTTAAAATAATGGGAAATAAGAAATATTTCAGGTACCTTGACTGGGTGGCTGTTCTCTGTAGAATCTAAATACAATAATAACTCTAGGGATGCTTGATACCAGGCAAAGTGTGCATATGGTCCAAAATAAAACAAAACCTAACATATGCCATATAGTGTCAATAATTGACATATAAATCCCAAATTAATAAATAATCCAAGTAATTATGCAGCATTAAATCCTTTTATTTATTTATTTCTTTATTTCTTTATTTAAGTAAATCTTTATATAGCACTAATAAAGAAAAGCAAGAAATAAAAATCAAGAACTACTAAAAGAAACTTAACAAAAATGTCTTTAAATGTTTCTTAAAAACGTACTGATGCTGATACTGTAATTGTTCTTTGGCTTAGGGCCTCCGGTGTGGATTGAAGTTGGTCAAATTTCCTGCACATTTGGCAGGTATTGACACCTAAAATTGTTTAATTTTATAATTTGCATTTGTGATTGTTGTGTGTTTTACATCGACTCCTATCTGAGCTTTGAATTACAATATATCCCTGCAAATATTCATTCATGAACAGATCCAAGTTTAAGCTCATTTTCAAGCGATTTGCACTATTGCATTATAACAGTAGCTATTTTAAGTTTTACAAATAGCACAATGATCATTCAGTGCTTAAATTGAAGTAGACAGTTGGGCCAAAATATTCATTTACCTCCAGGCTTTTATTTTTATCATTTAGGTTCCATTAGAGAACATCAAAATACAGAAGAAAGGGTTTATAATGTGTGTGGGGGTGCTGGGGATGAAAATTTATTCATGCTGTACATTTTCTGTTTAAGCAGAGCCTTGTAAAGCAAAGTCAAAAATTTGGAACTGTTTTTTCTAGAGCAAATTGTGCACCACAACAAAATCAAATATAGAGTAGTGGCAAATAATCGGGTATACTAGAAAACTAAAATACATTAATAAAGTACAAATATCAATTTAAAATAAATACATGTTCACAAAAAACAACAACTAATAAAATCAACTGAATAAAAATAAGTCTTAAATTTCTTAAAAACATGTACTGATGCTGGTAGTGTAATGTCAGTGGGGGGATTGTTCCACAATGTAGGTGCATACACTGCAATAGTTTTCAGTTTGGTCCAGGCCCCTGATTTGAAGTCCTTCAAGTTCTCACCCTTTCAAGTGGGCTCAAAAGCTCAGAGATGTATACTGGGACCTCTTTGTGTAAAGCCTGATAAGTCAGCACCAGTATTTTAGAATCAATTCTTTAACACACAGGCAGCCACTAAAGAGAAGCCAGAACTGGTGTGATATGCTCCCTACTTTTAGTCCTGCAGACGGGCCACGTCTCTGAGACAAACGGGTGAACAGGGCATTAGAGTAGTCCAGCCGAGAGGATATAAAGGCATGAATGAGTTTTCTGATGTCCAAAAAGAGCAGGAAATTTCTAACCTCACTATGTATTTCTAAGCTGGAGGAAGCACAATTGAAGAAGCTTTCTGACATGAACAATAAACTTGAGGTAAGGATCAAAGGTCACAGCCAGGTTTCTCACAGAGGGTCTAGCCTTCAACTCAGCAAAATCAATAGCTGACTGCACGTTTATGGACCCACGATTAGGACTTTTATCTTGTCATTGTTCAGCCTGAGAAAAATTTCAGACACAATTGGTGAGATTGGCCAGTCTACCAATGTCATTTTGGTTAACAGCAAGAAGTGTTTGTTGCCATAAAAATGAAAACATTAAAACTGAGTGCAAGATTACCTAGAGGGAGCATGTACAGAGAATATATGAGAATAAGAGGACCCAGGATGGAACCTTGTGGCACCCCACTGGTAGGAGATGCTGGAGCAAACATTTTGTCTGATAAGCAGGAATGAAACCACTAGTGTGTCGTATCAGAAAATCCAGCCCATCGTTGAAGCCTTTCTAAGATACAGTGATCAATGATGTGAAAGGCTGCATTAATGTCTAAAAAAACTACAACCCCAAATCAAAAGTTTTGACCAGTGTTAATTTTGACAGCAAATTTTTATTTAGTTGTTAGTCAGTCTTTTGACTAAAATGTAATTTAATTTTAGTCATAATTTTGTCACCTGAATATTTTAGTTTTGTTTTTGTTGACTAATTATAATAAAATTTTAGTCTACTAAATCTACAGTAGCTTTAGTTGACTAAAACATGAAATGTAAAGGTTGCAATAAGTAAATGATTTTTTAACATTTCCCTTTTAAAATGAAACGTCTACATGCATGCATTAATAATAAAAGTATATATTAAAGTGGGTATAACTCAGTTTCCACCATAGATGTGCTTCACAACTCAGTGTGGACATTCAGTAGATATTCTAGAATAGAATCAAGTTGGAATGAATGATGTATTTAAGATCTAATTAAGGTGTAAGCTCAGGTCTATATGCATGCATTATAATAACTGTAGACAAAGTGGTCACCAAAACTCATCATTTCCATCAAAGATCTGCTTCAAACTCGATGTGGACACTCGTGAGATATTGTGCAATAGAATCAATTTACAATAAATGATATATTATGAGCTTTATTAAACATATAAGATCAGAAAATCAGATATGTGCATGCTCTATATGCATTTATTCATAATTACAGTATAAAACAGTTATGTTATCCGAATACTCCTTACAGATAGTATGAACACTTTTTAGATAAAGTTAAAATATAGCCACGTCCCGAACTGAAAAGATATTTTAATCCCTACTTTATTTGCCATTTAATCTTGACCACAGTTTCAGGACAACATGCCTGCAGATGTCGTTTAAACTTAGAATGTTTAATCTAAACTCTTCTTTCTCCGAGGCGTTGACATTGAGCTAGTACGAGCTTCCGTACTAGCTCAAGCATCTGCGTCTTACTGCATTACTGATTGGATTGCTACCCAACTCATCCCGCCTTTCCACATATACTGAAGTTATGATTGGATCTTTTCCTAAATAAATCAGCTCTGATTGGAATGTCGTCTCTGCCAAACATTTTCATCTCCTTTATATTTGATGACAAGTGTAAATTAATTTCATCTCATTATTTTAAATTCATTAATTTTAGTTTAGTCATTGTCTTGTTTTTGTTAGAAAAGAAGTGTTGTTGACGAAAACTATGACAAATCATTTGTCAACAATATTAACACTGGTCGGAGGGCATGGAAAATCCAAATACAAAATATAGCCGATGTTCCTTACATTTACTTTAACTTTTATTTCATTGCAGACAAAATGAACCAAAGATATTGTTTTTAAACATTTCAGTAACTTTTTATTTTTTTACACATTGATCGTTTGCCCATCTTTACTCCTCAGCCTTTCGTGGAAACTGCTTTTGTACCAAATCATGATTATAACCACCTGTTTGAAATCACAATTTAGTTTTGTTTTACCTCATTACTAGTCCTAAATTGTCCAGTCTCAACTTTTTTGGAATGTGTTGCAAGACTGAAATGCAGGATTGGATGTTTGTTAACAACTGAACAGGGGCTGACCAGAAAAAAACCCTGAAAGATCTTCATACTGTCTGCAAAAAAATAAAAGTAAAAGTAACTGTAAGGAACGCTGCATATATTTTTCATTTGCATTTTCCATACTGTCCCAAGTTTTTCTGATTTGCGGTTTTAAAACAGATTTCACCAGAATCAGGAGGGTCACAAGCTGAGAACTGAGGAGGCACAATGTGCAATCGCAGATATGCCGCCACCCTGGATCAACTCACACAGGCACAAACCTCCTTGGTTAGCACCTGGCTACCATGAATCAAGGAGTATGTCCATTGTTGGGTTGTGCAAAACAAAGATCTGAGTGGGGAATTGTAGTGCTGGTCTGAGGCACCTTGTGATAATTGGTACGTTGCTCAAGGACGTCTGGAGCATAGTCTTCATAAATGGAGATCGAATCGCCCCAGAATTGAAGTTTACCTCTGGGCCTCCTGGATGATTTCTTCCTTTATTCGGAAGTAATGGAGCCTAATGTTGACAGCGCATGGCTTATCCCCAGGTTGAGGCTTACAAAAGAAGAGCCTGATGACTCTGGTCTATTTTGGAAAGGAGAAGGAAGGCTATAGATGAGGACCTCAGACAGGCATTTTGGGAAAGCAGGTTTGTAGGGCATTGGGCCCTCGATTGACAAATCCAGTTACTCTGATATCGTTCCACTACAGAGTCCAAGTCTTACAAATTACAAGAGTTAATGTGTAGCTTAATGCTAGAAGGTTTAAATTGAACCTCAGATTTCTTTCATTGTCTGTTCTTTCATGGAGATAAATTTGGCTTCCAGGGTGATCATGCTTTAGACCAGGTTCTCCAGTGTGGGTTGGAGTTTGTCAAATCTGGCTAGCAGATGTTGACACCTACGGCCACTAGGCTCAGTTATTCGTAAACATGGCATTAATTTCCACTGCTATGCAGATGATACACAGCTGTACATATCAGCCAAAACTAATGACAGCCTTACAATCAACAAAATTGAGGACTGTGTAAAGGAAATAAAAGATTGGATATTATTTAATTTTCTCTTACTTAACTCAGATAAAACTGAGGTGCTATTAGTGGGACCCAAGGCTAGTGAGAGACAGGTTAGCTACATATATCCTAAATCTAGATGGCTGTTCAGTATTGCTCAGTCTGTCTGTAAAAAACTTAGGGGTCACATTTGATTCAGATCTCTCCTTTGATGCGCACATTAGCAGCATCACTCGAATTGCTTTCTTTCAATTACGTAATATCGCTAAACTTAGAAATATCCTCTCTTTTAATGATGCAGAAAAACTTGTTCATGCGTTTATAACCTCAAGGTTGGATTACTGTAATGTAATGTTACTTACTGGATGCTCTAGTAAATCTATAAATAAACTTCAGTTAGTTCAAAACGCAGCTGCCCGAGTGCTAACTCGAACTAGAAAATTTGATCATATCACTCCTGTTCTATCATCACTGCACTGGTTACCAGTCAAATTCCGCATTGATTACAAAATACTTCTTATAACTTATAAAGCTCTACATGGCCTGGCCCCACATTATCTGAGTGAACTCTTAGAGTTTTACAATCCACTCGTCTACTTCGTTCGCAGGGTGCAGGACTTCTTTTAGTTCCTAGAATTTATAAAAAGTCACACAGCAGGGGGAAAGGCTTTCTCATACATGGCCCCCCAACTATGGAATAAAATTCCCACTTTCGTTCGAGATTCAGACACCCTCCAAAAGTTTTAAGTCTAGGCTAAAGAGACATACCTATTACACAGGCTTTTGACTAGATTTAGACCAGGTTGCATGGCTTTGGGTTGCTGGGGCCGGAGTCTGGAGTCATGTCTGGCCTGCCTGCCTTGTCCGCTTGTGGGGAGTGTCGAGTGGGCGGTCTGGCTAAACTGGGCTTCGGTCCTCGTGATCTTGACTCATGCATCCTTGCCTTAGAATAAGGGCAGAGCTGGGGGTTCACAGTCCAAAGAGTCTTATGGTGATCAGAGACGTTGGGTTGCTGTCTCGTGGGTGCCTCATTTCTGCCGCTCGTGGGGTTGCCAATGTCTCATGTGATCCCTCTTTGGCTGTGTTTTCCTACCAGTTCTCCTCTTTCTAGCTTTCTAGCTATGCTGCTATAGCTAATGCTGCCAGGGTCTCCATGCTACACTTGGCATCAGTGATTGACATGGCATCAGTGATTGTTAATAAACACTGTGCTCTTAATCAATAACTAATTACATTTTTCTGTTTTCTCTCCGAGCTGTGTTCCGGCAGTTCCGGCCCCACACATGATGTTCATCTGATGGAGCTCCACTGTGCATAATTCACATTTTATTCGACCATGACTCCATGACTTTAGTTTCGCTCTTAGATTTATCATCATACCCCGGCCACTTAATGTTGATGTGAATACTTCACATTTTATTCGAACTTTGACTCCATGACTGTAGTTTCGCTCTTAGATTTATCATCATACCCCCAGCCACTTAATGTCGATGTGCATACTTCACATTCTATTCAAAAACTTTGGACTCCATGACTTTAGTTCGCTCTTAGATTTATCATCTACGCCGCCCAAGGAGGTTGGGTCCCTTTTTGAGTCTTGGTCCTCCCAAGGTTTCTTCCTAGAACTAGGGAGTTTTTCCTTGCCACTGTCGCCCTAGGCTTGCTCAATTTGGCATTGGACGTAGTTATTAGGAGATAATCTAAACTTGTAAAGTTGCTTTGAGACAATGCTCCATTGTAAAAAGCGCTATATAAATAAATCTGACTTGACTTGACTTGACGGTAAACCATTGTTTTATGCATTTCTCCAGTTTTATAATTAGCATTTGTGATTGTCATGTGTTCTACACTCCTTTCTAAGCTATGCAATACACTAAACCTCTGCAAATATGAATTCGTCTTCTTATTGGTTTAATTCTATTCAGGGACATGGGAAAGCCAGGGCCTAGCCAGCAGCAACAGGAACAACTTACATTTTACATTTATAGCATTTAGCAGACGTCCTTATCCAGAGCGACTTACAATTGGTACAATCTTACAATCCAAGCTCCACATGGGTTAAGGGTCTTGCTCAAGGACCCAACACTGGCAGCTTGGCAGGGGTGGGATTTGAACCCTGGATCTTCTGGTCCAGAGTCCAGTACCGTAACCACTAAGCTACCACAGTACTCTAGAGAGTAACTCTAGAGAGGATGCCAATCCATCATAGGGCACACTGTGATTCAAGTGTTATGCACCGAGCCACTGTGACCAGCCCCCCTGAAGGCCCCCCACAACAAATATGCATGTGTGCAGGACAGAGGGAGTGCTAATCATGGCACGAGATGCCCAGTTCTATTCCGACCTTGGGCTCCGCCTGTGTGGAGTGTGTATGTTCTCCCAGTGCCTGTGTGAGTTTTCTCTGGGTACTCCAGTTTACTCCCTCGTTCCATAGATGTGTGTTAGGTTTATTGGTGCTTCCAAGGTGCCCTGTGTGTGTGTGAGAGTATGTGCCCTACGATGGATTGGCACCCTCTCTGGGATATCCCTGCCTTGTGCCCTGTGTCACCAGCTAGGCAATGGCTCTCCCGCGACCCTAAATAGGATAACCTGATAAGACAAATAGGGGTGTCAGGATACACATAGTAATGTTCTTTTTTTCTTTTTTTATATGGGGGGGTTTTGATACGATACGAGCTGTGAATTGAATACATTTAAGCTGGTTTTTTTTGTAATTACTGAGCCATTCGTCAACCAGCACTTCTGAGAAGCAGTCATCTACATAGAGCCAGCCACAGTTATAGACCAACAGTTCAAACATGCTGTATTGTTACACATACGACATCTAGCAGCAGATTCTGCAATAGGTTCTGTGCTCCATCTAGATACTGTAAGTAAGGAAAGAGCATATAATCTCACTACAGAGATTTTAAGCATTGGGCAGCATCAGAAACAGGTAAACTTGATGCTGTTTTTGTTATTGTGACGAAATAGAAACTCAAATATAATAAATAGGTTTTCATAACTTATATCTATAGTGCAAAGCTACAGAGAATATGGAGACATTCCTTCAGAAGAGAGTAGGGACTCTGAGGTTCTTGGACCATGGCCTTAACAAAAATCAGCAGTAGCAGAGCTCTTTGGTGAATTTAATTTAATTTAATTTATTTATTTATTTATTTTAACCTCAGCAAAGCAAGACATTTTCCAAGCTCGCAGAGCAGAAAGTTGTACTGGCCTATTTGATGTCTACGTAAACAAGGGAATTAAAATTTATTTCCTCATTTTTTATGGAAAACATATCATATCATATCATATCATGGAGCAAAAACAGCAATAAGTATTGTATCATGAAATTTCTGTATCGTTACACTTCTTTAAGACGATGACTGAATATTCATGTGTAAATTTACACAAAGGCATACATCACCCTATTGGAGAGGGGGCTGTAGCTTTCATCTGTGCAACAAGCATAAGGCACGTATGACACCTTCTGTATAGGATTTTAGCCAAGCCTAATATTTTGTTACCATAATTATATTCTCCAATTAAATTCATTAGTTAAAATTGTTCAGTTATTTGACAGGGGTCTGCAAAACAGTGACAAAGCACTGCTTCAGTTCCAGACAGTAATTACTGTAATCAAACTGTCAGGCTGCCATTCTCCTTATTGTTAAGTGCTGTCAATAAATAGTTAATGCACAAAAATGGTAGAGATGGCCGGTGTACAATACTGATGGTAAATGAGTGAGGAAAAAGGTCTCTGCATGTAGTGATAATTTGCTTTGTTGCTCTTATACAGTAAAGCCTTGTCTTTGTTAGTGAAGTCTATTGATACAGTGTAATGTATGTACAGCTCGACTAATTAGCAATCTGTTATTTCAGCTAGGCTCACTGCTAAAAGGTTTATACAGTGATATGAAACATACATGGATGTAATTTCCACAGACAAACAGTGGGAGTTGTACTGAACAGATCAGTGACTGCCAAAAAATCACTTCCATAGGTTTCCACCTCCCCAACAGGATAGTTCATCAACTTCCTAACCTGTCTAAAACAGAGTCCATAAAGAAATGGTTTGCCAAACTAAATGTAAAACTTTATTAGCTATCAGAAAACCCTGAGATGAATTGTAATGCAAACTGTGAACCAGACATACCAGCCCTACATTTTCCAAAATCGGTGTTGTGCCCCCACAAATATGTGACTATACAGTGTACTCTTAAAGGAGTTTCACAATTTTTTTAAGCCCTACCTGCTATTACCTTATAACAGTAGTTATTGTAATTTAACATGTAGCACAATGGTCATTGTGCTTAAATTGAAGTAAACACTTTAGTCAAAATATTCATTCACCTCCATGCTTTTATTTTCATAATTTAGATTCCATTTGAGAACATCAAATACAGAAGAAAATGCCAACAAAAAAACACCTTTTATTTTTGGGATTTATAATGGGTGTGAGGATGCTGGGGATGGAAAATGATTCATGTTGTGCATTGTATATTTCACCAGGGACTTAAAGCTAAGTCCAAAATAATTCCAAAGCAGATACATTTATGTATTCAAGAGTTACACAGCTTTTTTAGTGTTTTTCACCAAGCATCTCAAATGTCCATAACCTGTCACGATCATACAAGCCCTCCAGCTTGTATCTATTTCTTTAGCTCCCCCCGTCTTCCTTCTGTTTCGACAGCAGGTGGGGCTGTTGCCACCTGCTGTCGTTTCCTATAAATACCCCTCTTCCTGTGCACTTACTTTGTCTGGCTTCTGCACATGGTGGTTTACTTTGGCTCCCATTTCGCTCCTGTCTCTTCTGTTGATTTGTCTCCTTCCCTTGTCTTGCCTCTTTGTGTCTCTGTCTCTGTTCCCTTGTGTAGTCTTTTCGATTCTTTTGTTACTTGTCTCATGTTTAAGCTGTGTTTAATCATTAGCCTTGTTGTTGTGTGTTAGCCTTGTTAGCATTGTTTGTATTAGCGTTAGCATTGGTTGTCTGTCTCATGTTAGATGTTTATTGTGTTAGCCATCATTCTTAATTTATGTCTGTGTGGTTTGGTTATATGAATTAACATGCTCAATAAATAAATCTGTATCACATCTTACCTTACATCTGCCTCCTTTGGGTTACATTGGAAATGAACACATGTTTATGAGACCACATGTGCAAGCAAAAAAATTACTTTACTGACATTGTATCTGTTGTTCAACAGTGTCATGGAGTGTGAAGTCGATTTTCTATGGCAAAAGTTATTTACCATCTTAAGTGTATTTTAATAGGTAAAATTGTTAGAGAGGCGTGGTTGTATTTATAAACAATAATAGAGGACAGCTGTGTTCAGTATGAGATTTTTGGTGAATGGTTGCATGTAGACGGTTGAAAATCAGTATGCAGGTAGTCATTAGTACTAATAAATTTGAGTCGGTGTGTTGGACTGTGTATAGTATGTCATACAGCAGAAGTACAATCCAAAGCAGCTTACAATAGAGCTAAGCAGATGAAAATGAAGGCCTTTGCTCCACAATCCAATAATGGCAGCTTTTCTGATATGGGATTTGAACTCACAACATTCTGATTAGTATTCCAGAGGTTTAAACACTGAGCCACTACTAGTGTTTCATGCAATACAACAAATCAACATCCATAAACACACAACAGCATAGATCAGAAATGATCAACCATCATGTCGTGTAGCTAACTCATTAACTGACTTCCTATGGCATTTGGTTTACACAGCATGCATTTGTTCTCTGTTATTCTTCACACAGCTGTTATGAAGATTTTTTTTAATAAATTGGAACAGATGCCTTATACTAGCTAAAGGGAGAGAAACTAGTTCAGGCAAATAAATAAATGACTGTTTAACTTGTCTTCCAACTAACACTAGTTACATTACATTAATATTACTGTGCCTATTGTTACAAGCTTAAAATCTTTAAATAAAATTTCTTTGACTATCAAACATGCTAGCAAGACACTTGAGATAAAAATTTGCATGAGCTTGGAGTTTCGGGTGTGTTTTAATTTTATGATGGTTTTGGTTACTGACTGCAACTAACCATTTTTAAAAATCATTTCTCAAGTCTTCCAGAGCTTT